>JALNQK010000122.1:0-87019 GCA_028458525.1 Ophiosphaerella herpotricha
TACTATATATATAATTAGTAGTTTACTTAATTACTAGTACTATATTATATCTAATATACTCCTTTAGCTTAGTATACTTTGTTAAGCTAGGCTAAGATATATATTACTAAGTTAAGCTTTAAGTTTATTAAGAAGAGCCTTACTTAACTAGCGTCCTTCTATCTCTACTAGTCTAAGCTAAGTAAGAAAGTACTTTTACTAATTATATAGTAGTACCTTTATAAAGCTATTAGCTATTATCTTAGTTAATAGAGTATACTTAACTTAAATTTAACTAGCTAGTACTTCCTACCTTAGCTAGTAATTATATATATCTACGTACTAAAGTTTAGTCTATAGTTTAGCTAACTCTTTAGTTACAAGTTAGATTATTTAAGTATTATTGTACTAGATAGTAATATAGCGTGTAGGTAACTTAATTTATAGCTTATTAAGTAGTCTTAATATAAATATTACCTCCTTAGCTACTTATAATAGAGCTAGAAGTTTAGCTTTAGTTATTAAAGTTATAATAGTATCTTGTTTATTAGCTCTCTATATAATAAGTCTATTAAAGAGCTTAATTATATATCTTTAGAAACTTCTCCTATCTATTATATTATTAGTAAATAATATATTACTAGCTACTTGTAATAAGTCTCTTCTTCTAAGCTATAAAGCTCTCTATTTTATAGCTAATAAGTATAAGATTACTTAGTTAGTAGTATTTTAGTACTTTGTACTTAGATTAGAGAGGAATTATACTAGCTGTAATATTGCGAAAGCTATATCTAGACAAGTAGTAACTACTACAAATAGTAGAGAGCTAATTTTATACTAGTATTTATTAATTTTAGATAGAGTTATAGAGCCTTTATTTAGCTTAAGCTTAATAGTAGCTATAGGAGTATTGTAACGTATATCTTACTTATTAGTAAGCTAGCTAATTTTATTAGCGTACGCTACTTATAATAGCTAGATAAGCTATTACTTTCTTTATTATATAACCTCTACTCCTAGGAACTACTATAGGTCTACTCTACTAGTAATTGTATATTTTTTATTAAGAAGCTTTATTACTTACTCTACCTCTACCTTCTTCTACGTATAGTAAGCTATAATAATATTATCTACGTAGAAGAAGATAATAACTCTATTTTTAATTAAGTAGTATAGCTCGTATTATACTATCTTGAAACTAATACTATTAAGTAAGGACGTAAACTCCTTTTACTATAAAAGAGGTAAGATTCTAAGTCTATATATAGCTTTCTAGACCTAAAAGATTATACTAGCTTTTTAATAACCCTTTAGTATTCTTATATATATTTCTCTATTAATTATAGTATAGATAAAGGTATTTATAATATTAAATTACTTTAATTTAAGGTTGTATTTAGCTGTAATCGCTATTAGTATTTAAAACAAGCAACTAGCTAGTATAGTAGTATAGGTATCTTAAGTTATAATATTTTATTACTAGTCTCTATAGATAATAATTTAAGCTTTATACTTAATAAATTAATACTTCTTGTTAAGTTTATATATATATACCTATATACAATTAAGTATCTACTATCTAGATAGTTTAATAGGTTTAGCTAGTACTTTAATCTATAATTTTATCTATTAATAGCTATCTAGATAGACTTGTTTAGCTTCTTTAAATAGCTTACCTATTAGATAGCTACTAAGATTAGTTTAGCTTATTAGTAGAGGTAGAAGCTAACTTAGATAGAGCTTTATACTTTTTACAAGTAGCCTCTTTATCTTAGCTTTATCTATTACTTCTCCTCTATATTCTCTAATATTACCTACTTATATTCTAGCTATAAATACTACTACCTATAGTATAGTTTTAGATAAGCTAGAGTTATTACAGTTATTTATTATAGGCTTAATCGTGCTAGCTATTAGCTAAGCTAGTAGTACTACTAGTAGTAGTAACGCTAGTAGAGTTAGGTAGTAATCTACAATCTTTCTTCCTTAGTAGTATCTAGGTAGGTCCTTATCTAGTTAGGTTAATATATCTAACTTAGTATTATCCTTGTAAAAGGACTCTATTTTAGGCTAATAAGCTAGTGTAGGTAGCTTAATAGTATATACGTAAGTTGTAATTTCTTCTAGAGTTTAATATACAAGGTTATCTATTAAGTTCTTAGTCTTACTATTAAAGATTATATACTTGTTAAAAATAATATCTTATATACTTATAACCTTTACTAACAATAGTATCTATATACAATAGATATTTAATAACTAGTAGCCAATAAGGTAGCTAATCTAGGCCTTTAGGTCTAACTATTATAATCTTAACTTACCTTAATAGGTATTATTAGTTATTGTAAAAGCTTTACAGCTATATACTTTAAGAAAAGCTAAGTTTAGCTTTTAAGTTAACGTAATCTCCTTATTATATATAATAGTTGTATAAAAGGCCTTATATAGAGTTCTCTAATTATTTAAATAGTTTAGAGTCTAGTTATATAAGTAGACTCTAGTATATATAACTTCTAGCTAGAGTTCTTATAGTAAGTTTACGTCTAGTTGTATTACTTGTAACTTTTCCTTGTTAATACCTCTAGCGCGCTTAGCTCCTCTATTTTAAGCTTAAGTATCTAGCGCTAATAGTTTAACTACAATACCTTAAAAGGTTAGCTAGTATTAGATATTAGGTTTAACTATTATAATCTTGTTATTAGCCTTAATAACTTTAACTATAATACTAAATTAATTCTTTAGGAAGAAGATAAGATTTAAAAGTAACTTAATAATAGACCTAGCTAGTCTATTATTAGTAAAATAGAAGTTCTACTAAAGTCTAGAGTACTAGTTAGTAACTAGTATCTAACTCTTCTTCTTATTAAAACTCTAGGCTTTATATATATAAAAGTTAATTGTAATTTACTCTCCTAGGCTATTATAATTAACTTGCAGCGCGTAGCTAATTTAATATCTAATTTTAGCTCTACTGCAAGCGTTATATTTAACTGTTATTACGCCCTTAACTTGCACCCCTTAAGCTTACTAGACAAGGTACTTAATTACTACTAGTCCTAGATAACTAAGTCTCTTGTACTAGAGCTCTACTAATACTTTCTATAGACTCTTACTAGTTTATAATATATACTTATAGGTATAATATAACGTATTATTAACTAAATAGTACTTAAGTACCTATTAGCTATATATCTCTATAAGACTATAGATTGTTGTCCTATCTAGTTTATTAAGAGTAGTAGCTTCTAATTAGGTATCTTACTAGACTCCTCTTTACTAGAGTAGTTAAAATAAGACTAGGTTACAATATATATCTATGTAGATAGCTACGTTATATAGCGTTAGTCTTCTAGCTTTAGATTAATATTTTAATAATAGATTAACTAAGCTATACCCTTTAACCTATATCTTTGTATTACTAGCCTATATAAAGTTATTTTAAGATAGTTAGTAAAAGCTATATATATAACTTAGGTTATTTGTAATATAGTAAGTTATACTAGAGTTAAGTATAAACAAGTTACGTAGTAGGTATTTAATATAGTTATTTATTATAGTTATTATAGCTTTAGAGATTTTCCTACTATATAGTTACTTATCTTGGATATTAGGTACTAGAGTCTAAGATTACTTAATAATAGGTTTTAACTATCCTCTAATAAGCTCTTAGAACGTAGTATTATTCTTATACTTATAATTAACAAGTACTTTTAGAGTCTTATTTAGATTCTACTACTCTAGTACTTTATCTAGATTAATATAATAGTAATCCTTAAGTTAATAGTATCTACTACAAGTAAGGTATTCTACTTTATCTACTACACTTTAATTATATAAACGTTTGCTGTTAGTATTACGTATATATTAATTATAGGGTCTACCCTAGAGCTAGCCTAACTTATCTTAAGTCTAGGGACTAGCAATTTAGTCTAGTATACGTTAATTACAGGGTCTACCCTAGAACTTAAGTAGTGTACTATCTATAAGAGAGGCGTCCCTAGTCTTGCCCTAGGTAGTATTACTACTAGTAGCGAGAGTTAAGGCGTTATTAACTACAAATACAGCCCTATATTTCTCTATTCTAAGAAGATAATTTACTATTATATACTCTTAGTAGCGTTTTATTGTCTCCTTCTAGCTTATACTAGGTTTAAAACATCTATAGTCCTAAAAGGTTATTAACTATATAGGAGCTACTTTATTAATAGATACTATAAAATCTTAAGTAACTACGTTAATTTGTAGTAGCTCTACAACTTTATATAACTTAGCCTTAGTTACTACGTAGTTATATTTAGCAAGCTATATATCCTAGTTTACTATATTTCTTATAGGTTTAAGTATATTAAGATATCTAGTACGTACTTACTATTATTTAATACGCTTGTCTATACTAACTATTATTGTATTAACTAATCTAGTAAGTAGCACGTTTGTAGTAAATATAGTAAGACTAAGGATTAGATAAATATTACAATATACTAGAGGCTTATTTACTCCTTTTTATACTAGTATTAATTACTATAGTATTACTTAGCTAGAGCCTTATAGTATTCAAGATCCTCTTTAAATACTTTAAGTCCTCTAGCTAATAGTTTAGACTGTCTAGCTACAACCTTAATATTTAAACCTAGTACGTAGTTAGCTATTACTAGGGCTCTTACCTCTTCTAGTTCTTGAATTAGCTAGGTAGTTAAGTCTAGGTTTATCTTATCCTAAACTCTATATACTACGTATCTAGCTTATAGCTAAGTTATCTAAGCTATATAGTTAGTATTAGTTCTTAGTATTACTATTAGATCGCGTTATAATATATTAGCTATCTTGAGTTTATTTATATTAGTTAATAACTTACGTTATTCTTAAATCCTTTAAGTTCGTATTTATTAAGTATATAGTATAGTAGTAACGTATTATAGTTTATACTATAGAGGTCCTAAGTTCGATTCTTAGTACGTTTGTTAAGTATTTTTTGAGTTTATCTAAAAGATAAACTTAAAAGACACTTTTCTTTTTATATTAGTACTAAGTTTAGTACTTAGTTTTATGCTTAGTTTAGCGTAAGTTAGTAAGACTCTTAATTGTAAGATTTAAGGTAGATTTTAATAGTTACTTAAATCTAGAGAGGTTTTGTAATAAATATATATAATAAAAGATTAAGTTAAAGTTATTAAATAATTATTAATTGTATTAATTCTATCTATTTAGGAATATTATAAAGGTTCCTTTTATACCTAATCTTAAGCTCTATTATATATTAATTTTATATTATATACTTATAATAGCTACTATATATATAATTAGTAGTTTACTTAATTACTAGTACTGTATTACATCTAACACCTATATAGTAGTAGGTAAGTAATAGAGAGAATTACTTAAGAGCTTTAATTAAGACCTAAACTTAAATAAATTACTTAGAGTCTTTAACTACTATAGCGTCTCTAATAGTAAGGGTCCTAGTAGGGTATAAATATAGATATTAAGGTAATCTAGTATATTTTACGTATTTAAGAAAATAAGTCCTAAAGCTTTAAAGGCCTTCTTATAGTTCTACTTAGTAAATATATTAAAAAATATAATTCTAAAAGCTAGAAGAAGGCTTTCTTTATTAATATAGAAGATATATTTCTATACTAAGTTTTATATATACTTAGAGTACTTATACTTTAGTAGTAAGAAGTATACTATATTAAGTAGCTAGAGGATATATAATAAATAGGCTAGTATATAAAGGGTTAAGATCTTGTTTTTAAAGTAGTAGTTCTTAAAATCTTAGTTAAAGTAGCTCTTATAGCTATCTAAGATAAGTAGCTAGTATACCTCTACCTAATATAACTTTATATATATATTAAAGTACTTTAACTACTTTAGACTAAGTATATTAGTTATCTAGCTATTTTCTAAAACTAAGAGCTTCTAATTAAGTAGTATACTTAACTCTTTATACTATATAGAGATATAGACGCGTCCTTTATAGATAATAAATAGTAGGATTATATACTCTACTATATAGATACTCTAGATTACTATAGTCTACTTATAATTACTACTCTAAGTAAGTATAAGCTTTATATACTTCTCTAAGCCTATAATAACCTTTATTAACTTAATTATACCTATCTAGAAGCTAGTCTTATTAAAGTTATAGACGTCCTTATCTACTACTTTATACTAGGCCTTAGTCTTCTCTATAAGCTTAAACTACGTGCTAATTACTTTAGGATCTTTTTAAAGTATTTTCTAGTAATCCTTTACTTAGTTAAATACTATCTTTAGCTCTTCTAAACGTACTATAAAGTATATAGGCTAGTTCTTACTTATAGGTATCTTACTCTATATAGTAAATAGTTTATTAGCTATATTAGCTAATTTATAGAGCTAGGGCGTAAATCCTTATTAGTTAAAGTTAAGAATAAATTAGATAATTAACTACTCTTTAGTTATAGTAAGTTTCTAGTAGTTTAGTAAGTTTAGTAGTAGAATACGTTATTTTATATATTAATTATAGTCTTTTTTATTTTTATCTATATATTATAAATAATATAAGTTAAATTAGTATTTATTCTTATAATATTAAATATAATAAAGATTGTTTTATTATATAGTAATAATTTTATAATAATAAAAGTATAATTTATAAATATAATATATATATTATAGAGTAATATTTTTTTAAAGTATCTTAATACTATAATTATTTATATAATTAGTTAAATTACTAATATTTAATATAAAGATACTATTTATATATTCTTTTTAAAAATTTATAATAAATTTAACTAGAATTAAGAAAAAAAATATTATTTAAAGTATTAGAGTAAATATTCTATATATTATTATTTTTATATAATTAATACTATATAGTATTATATTTATAATAATAAAAGTAATATTATATAAGTTTTATAATTACTCTTATTTATTTTATAAAAAGTTTAATACTATATAATAAAAATTTCTTTATTATATTTAATATTATAAGAATAAATACTAATTTAACTTATATTAGTTATAATATATAGATAAAAATAAAAAAGACTATAATTAATATATAAAATAATAATTATATTAAAGATATATTTATAAAATTTTAAGTACTAACTTTAACTTTAAATAACTAATTAAGTATTTAATATAAAGTATAACTAACTTAAGCTATATTTAAATATTAATATAGATAATATATATTTAAATTTATAGCTTCTAATTAAGCTTTAATATATAGTTATTTATAAATAAGTAGAAAATACTTAAATATTTTAAAGTTTAATATTTCTACTAATATTAAACTTTTTTTAAAAAAAGTATATAAATTAATTCTAAATAGCTATTTATAATATATATAAAAATTTAGAGTTAATAGAAGAAGTAGTTATTAAAATAGAGGGGAAGGAGCTAAGGAGAAAAATAGTTATTAGGTGGGGCTGATTGTCAGATGGTGAGCCACACTACCGTGCACAGACATGTTAGTATTCGTGGAGTTAAAAGGGAAAAAGTGGGGACCCGGACTGAACCCAGATTTACCAGCCTAGGATCGACTTACCACCCGTAGAAGTCTACGATATCCACAGATTCGACGTATCGAATCTCAACCAATACACCGCTGTTATTCTTTGTTCACCGATTCACGGCGTATAGTAGCTTGATAAGGCCGTCAAGTTCTACTGTAACAACAAAGACGCTCTCATTTCAAAGCCCCTATTCGCCTTTTTCGTTAACGCGCCAAGCACACTTCCAGCTTGGTTTCGTGAATAATAGGCAAAATTTGAAGAGAAGAAGATATACTCGGCTCTGCAGCGAGCACTGAACGGGAAGGTACAGAAACATGCATTGCTGCATGGGATACTCCAACCAAGCGCGGAGCCGATACTTGTAAAAATGTGTTGCGGAATGTTTGGGGGTATCACCTACAGAGATCTTAGAGAGTAGGACAAGGTTGACGCTTTTGCAAATGTAATTGTAAATGATTTGAAAGTAGTCAAAGAAACGCCTAGAGGATCTTAGAGATAAAGTACCTGTAAAACAGGCGGGTAAACGATTTGAATTATTTTATGAGCTTTTCTAATGAATTTTACTTGCAATATGCAGTATCACCGATGAACAACAATCTGCGAACGTCGATTACCTACCATAAGCTCGTGTAGCATCAAGAAGGCATCTCAACGAGTACCTTCAATGTCTTCTCATACTGGGCGTTTTGGAATGTGCTGTACGCCTTTTCCATGTCCTCAAATTTGAATCGATGAGTGATTAGCTTCCCAGCTGGCAATTTTCCCGATACGAGCATATCCATGAGCATCGGAGTGGATGTGGTGTCGACAAGTCTCGTTGTAATGGCTGTGATGCGTCAGATTAGTCACGTTCTTCACTAGGATAAGCCCAACACTGACCAATGTTTTTATCCCACAGACTCTCAAGATGCAAGTCCGCTTTGACACCATGTACACCAATATTCGCAATTACACCGCCCGGTGCGACAAGTTCCTGACACTGATGGAAAGTAGCAGGGATGCCGACGGCTTCGATTACAGTATCGCAACCTTTGTCAGACGTAACTTTCTTGACTACATCGACTGCTTGATCTGGACTCGCGGTATGCGTGGCTCCAAACGTTTTCGCAATTTTGAGTCGGTGTTCATCGCTATCAATCATGATGATAATGCTTGGAGAGTAAAGCTGTGCGGTGATGAGGGCGGCGAGACCAACAGGACCGGAACCGACAATGGCTACAGTTGACCCCGGCGCGACACGGCCATTCAGCACACCACACTCGAAGCCGGTCGGAAAGATGTCGGAAAGCATAACCAAATCCTTCGCATCAACTTGCGGGGGCACTTTGTAAAGGCTGTTATCCGCATACGGAATCCTTACAAACTCGGCTTGTGTGCCATCAATATTGTTTCCGAGGCACCACCCCCCCGGCTTGCAGTGGGAATACATCCCTCTTCTACAGTACTCGCAAGTTCCACAGCTGGTTATGCAGGATATCAGCACGTTGTCCCCCTTCTTGAATGATCTTACGCCCTCGCCGGTGTGCGCAACGACACCGACGCCTTCGTGGCCCATGACACGGCCTTTGGGAATAGATGGTATATCGCCTTTGAGGATGTGGACATCACTTCCACAGATTGTCGAGTATTTGAGCTTGATGATGGCATCGGTGGGTTCCTTTATGCCTGGTTGTGGCACGTCCGAAAGTCGTGGCGGATTGTTTGGACCCTGGTAGACAAGCGCCTTCATTGTGAAAGCTCGCAAATATGTGCTCGGTAGTAGACGTGTGTGCCTGATGGCAGATATGAGAGTACGGTGCGGCTGGATCAACATACCTATGTGAAGCTTCGTTCGGATATCTATAAGTTAGGGAAGACCTTGTGCACGAATTAAGAAGTTGCGGTGGGCATGTTTGGATAGTGTGATGGTTCGAGTGGGGAAGGAGCGACTCCCACCAGTGCATTGCGCATCATTTCGTCGGCCCATCGTCTGATGTGGAGCTTAGGAATAAAATAGTTAGACTTTGGCTGTATCGTGGCGTGATAGTAATAATTAGTTCAGCTGGAGTAGTAGCTGACTTACTAAACATGGGGGTAGAAACCATTAGGCGAGTGCTTAGTCAAAAACCATGTAATGAAGGATTACGTAGAGAAGCTGACCTCGGCGAACTCGATTAAACTAGTCGAATTAGTACAGGCTCAAATGCAGGTAAACGTAGGCTTGAGTGTTAGCTTGTTGGAAACTGATTGGCTATTGGGTACTAATAAATACAAATCCATTCCGTGCTAACTCCTTAGCGTTCGCTTAGGCGATCAACGCCGAATAATGTCAGATGTAATGCTACTAGTCGAGCTGGCACGTGAGATTTAGATGGCGATCGCGATGGCGATCGATTGGGCGTGCGCGCGCACGTGCGCTACTAAAAAAGGGGGCAACTCAACTTAATTTAACTTAACTCCACTTAACTTAATTACTTAACACAATAGATTAATTAATTAATTTAATTAAGTTTTACAATAGTTTTGTATATATTAAATCTAATAAATAAATACCCTAACAAATCCCCCTAGACCTACTATCTAGGTTTACTATATCGAACTAGCCTACTTTAGAATTCTATATACTAGATAACCTATTAGATTAAAGTATTAGTAGAAGATAAGAAGATTATACTTTATTAGAAAGTATAAATCTCTTAAGCTCTATAGTATAAGATTAAATAGTTATATAAATAAAATTATATTATAATTAGTAAGATTAATTAAATTAATTACTTAATCTCTATCTTCTATTCTATTATTAGGTTCTAGTAGATATCTAAATATAATATCCTTTATTTTATAATCTAGCTACTTTCTTATCTAAAGATTACTCTTATTATTAAGCTAGTATATTACTTATAAAATCTAAGTAGATCTAGAATTAACTAATTAGCTTACTTAGTTTAAAATTAGTATAATCTTTTTGTTACGTTATAGCTCTACTCTACTATACCGAACAAACCTAAAAAAGTAGAAGAGTATTTAACTACGTTGAATCCTAGAGTAGAATAGTATATATATATTACCTAAGGACCCTCTTAGCCCTCGGCCTTTCTAGCTTAGCGTACGTGCACTCGCGCTAGCGCTATAACTATAGCCTACGGCCTATAGTTATAATACTTTTAGACTACTTAGTTTCTAGATTATATATCTTATCTAATATAATCTTTATATCTAATTTAATAATATACTAGTATCTTTTTATTTTTATATAAAAACTTTAACTCTACTTACTCTTTTAGTTACTCTACTAGTATTAGATTAGAGATAAGTTTTAATAGTTACTTTAGTCTAGGAAGTTTGTAATTAATATATATAATAAAAGATAAAGTTAAAGTTCTTAAATTAATTTATTATCTTCTTTCTAGGAACGTTATAGAAGGCACTATTTATATCCTACTTTAGGCTTTATTGTATATTGATTTTAGTAATCTATATTATATACTTGTAATAGTTATTTTGCATATAATTAATAGATTACTTAATTACTAGTAGTGTATTACATCTAACAAAAGGCTTTAAGTCGATCTACTTAAAAGAATAAGTGTAATAAATAGGTAGTTAATGCTATAACTAGTAAGGAGTCTTGGGTAGCTGTATTGGTAGCTCTACTCAAAACTACTTGCTCTGGCCGCAACGTTAGCCTCCTGGCAAAATTCAGATAGTCTAAATTAGTCGCAAGCCTCTAGTTACTACTCTACAAAATCTCATGATAATAGCTATTATATGTAGCTCTACAGTTCTTTCGATGAGACAATTTCAAGCGAGAAAATCTTAAAGTCGTATCAGCACAGCCAGGAGCTACCCAGAGTGCCTGGGGCTTGACTTGGGACGTTTGTTTGATATCCACTATTAGGCTGCCTTGCTTGAAGTCATCAGAGGTGAAGCGTCTGGATGTGGTTGAGCAATAATATTTACCAGAAATTCGCATTTGCCCGTGGCCAGCTTCAAGAAACTCATCCCGACGATAGTTCGGCGAAGGTAACATGAAAATAGGAGATCAATTTAGCGTCAGTTATCTTTCCGGATATGGGCATACAAGAAACTAATTCGCAAAGCTACCTGGTGCAGACATAAGCTAGCAATGCTTGGTCAACTCCCTCTCCGACACGTCTCGCCACGTTCATCAGTAGTCCTAGCTTCACACTCGGCACTTTTCGTCCCCGAACACCATCGCCACATCAATCAAGGCAAGATGACTCGCGCTACGATTCGCGGCCCAACGCAATTTTATTTGGGAATGATGTGATCTTTGGCGTCGACTCCCGCTTTCCACCGATATGTGGACGCGACATGCTCGTCTAAGGGGCCTTTTTGACCTTTCTTCGCGTAGAAGTTCTCCCGATATGTGCCGGCCGGAACAGCGTAATCCTCCCAGAACAAGCCTCGTCTCTTCAACTCAGGAAGTAGCAGCTCTATTACATCCTTGAATGACTGTGGGAACAGCGCATAAGCCTGCAGATGCGTCAGTTCCATACTTTGGAGCTCCTGAGTCAACTTACAATGTTGAAGCCGTCAACGTCAGCTTCGTCAATCCATGTTTGGAAACCATCCGCTACTTGTGCTGGTGTACCAACGAAAACAGGGCCATTGCCACCAATACTCACATGTTCAGCAATCGTATGCTTTGTCCATTTAGAGGTTCCTGGGGAGAAGCGAGCGTATGTCTCAACAGTGGATTTGACAGCGTTGCTTTCAACATGTCGTAGCTCCTCGTCATCGCCATACTTTCCCAGGTCAATGCCGGTCCGGCCACCAAAGAGCGCCAAAGCACCTTCCAACGACGCATATTTGCGGTAATCCGCAAGTTTGGCTTGGGCCTCTTCTTCTGTCTTACCAATAATGGGAGTGACAAGCGCTAGGATCTTGATATTCTTCCCATCTCTGCCGAACTGCGATGAAGCAAGCTCTCTAATTTCGGCAACGCTCTTTGCGCATGCCACGGGTGCATGTGATGAGACGAAGATTGCTTCTGCATTTTGTGCGGCAAACACCTTTCCCGCTTTTGACGTTCCCGCCTGCAAAATCAAGGGCGTGCGTTGCGGGCTTGGCTGACAAATGTGCGGTCCCGGCACTTGGAAGTACTTTCCTTCATGGTTGATCTCTCGTATGCGATCAGAGAGTGTATACACACCTTTCTTGCGATCAAGAACCACCGCATCATCTCGCCACGAGGACTCGAGAAGCTTGTACATCACTTTGACGTACTCTTCAGCCTTGGCATATTTCTTATCATGCTACGTGTGTTTAGTAACGTTTTGGAAGTTCGGGGACATACTCACCTGCAGTTGCTCCTCAAAGCCCATGTTTCGTGCCGCAGAATCAAGGTAACTTGTCACAATCTACAAGCGTTACTAACTTGACCCAAAATTCTCTTTTTGCAACCTACGTTCCAACCTAGTCTGCAAATGTCAGTAAAAACCAACACCAAATAAAAAATTAACTCACCTCTCCTTCGAGAGACGGTCGACAGCGGAAAGCCTCCGAGCCAAATGATAGGGTTGTTCATATGTGGTCGAGACTGTTACACCGAACCCAATACTTCCTGTCGCTGCAGCCATAGCACTTACAACAGCCAAAGGCTCGTTGACTGGCCATTGTGCGCCCGATTTGATCGCCGCACCGAGGTTTCTATTGTAAACATCATAGCCACCCAGAACATCAGCTATAAAGATACCATGAATCTTGGCCTTTTCAAGCAACTTTGCAAGTTCCACCCAATGAGCAACATCGTTGAACTTGTATGACTGGTCATCAGGATGCCTCCAAAGGCCTGGTGATTGGTGACCATTACCTATTTTTGATTCCTGTCAGCCAATGAAAATATCAACAGTTAAACGCAAACAATATCTACCATCCGACAGAATCACGTGAACTCACACATTTCAACGAAGGCATTGATGATCGGCTTCTTGCCTATCGCCGCCGAGCCATTCTTGGGCTTCGCATTTTTCGTTGCCGAAACATCGTTTCCACGCTTTCTCTTCGCCATGTTTAAGGATTGTTGGTGTTCAAAAGTTTGATGACCGATATCGCAAAGGCAAGTGTAATGTTATCTGGTGCGGATGGTGTGCTCGCAACGACGTTTAACGCAATCGCTTATCCGCAAACCCCAAAACCATCAGCATCCGATAGCGTGGCACCATCGACCGTCCTCCGAATTAAACCCTTCAATATAACGCGCTCTTCTTACTGAGTTTTTGATAGGCTATCGTAGGCCTACCCTACCCCACTGTTGTACCACGCAATTGGAATCCACTATGCCGACAGTTCAATTTCCCCACTTGGCCAGGGCTTCGCAACACTAGATGCATGCAGAACCCAGACTAGCTCGTGATGCAGAATGATGGCAATGAATATTTGGGATACCTGATCCAATCTGTCGTTGTGAATTGTTCTGATCCTACCTCAACCAGCAACACTCCTTTTTGGGATCATATTCACCATTGCCTACAGCACAAGCTTTAAGAAACCAGCTATCAAGGGAAGAATGCCGTCTTTAAGGAAAAGAACCAGAAGCGGGATAGCCCAGTCAACTGAGCTCGCGCATGAAAAGCGAAGGAAGACACAACATCAGTTTGAACAGCGATCCAGACGAACTAGCATACCGAAAACTCAGTCAGCATTATTACTGCATGATATTCGTCAGCCATATCAGGTTATAGAAGATTATGCAGCCCCAACGACCCAGAAAGACACGGAGTTGATAGTGAAGGTAGAAGCTGTAGGCCTGAACCCGATTGATTGGAAAGCACCGTATGCTCTAACTTCCATTCTGAATACTCCCTGTGCAAAATTGCTGACATCTTACAAGTGATTTCAATTTTGATATCCCGACCTTGCCATATGTACCAGGCCGCGAGTTTGCAGGTATAGTTGTCAAGGCTCCAAAAGAACCAGGCTCCCGCATCAGGGCGGGAGACGTCGTCATTGTTCCCACTACCGATTACCGCGACCTTCGCAAAGCTGTTTTCCAACAGTATAGCGTCACCTCATCATTCAACGCTATTCGAATCCCTAGCGGAATTTCTGTCAATCCGGGCAGCATATTGGGCGTAGCGTTTGTATCGGCCGCTCTGGCGTTAGGAATATGCATGGGGTTGGATTTCCAGAATGTAGAAGACGGACCAGACCTGCTCAGCATTGTGCGCAGCCTCAACCCAGAAAACCTCCCAACGGACATACGGCAAGAGTGTTTGAAAGGTGTCATGAAGAGCGAACGCGCGAAACTTGGAGATTTCCTTGTAATCTGGGGTGGAAGTTCTACGTGCGCACACGTCACAAAACAAATTGCGCGCCTTGCCGGACTAAAAATCATATCCGTAGTTGACGGCGCAAAACATGGGCTCAGAGTCTCATCGGCAGATGCCATTCGCCCTGATCTTGTTGTCGACTCCCATGACCCACAGAGAGCAATCGAAGTGATCAAAGCAAATACTGGTAATCAAGCGCGATTTGGATTTGATACCCAGGGCAAAGGAACTGCCGGACATCTGCTTCGCTCGCTCGCCCAACCTTCTGCTACGGCTACGGTGTTCCCCGAAGATATGAAAACCTTCGAACAGACAGGCGTCAAGCTTCCCACTCCGCCATCTACGCCACTTGAAGCTCCTTCAGGTGCCCAACGATCTCATCTCATTGGGTTGACTAGATTGCCCAAGACCGATATACCTGATGGTCTGGTAACGCACAGCGTTCCCATTAAACTCTTTCATGAGAGCCCGGAGGTGGGCGAAGCCCTTTGTGCCTGGTGCGAACGATTGCTTGCCAAAGGGCTATTGGTTCCGCCCAATGTGGTCGGCGTTATCAAAGGCCTTGATGGTATCAATGTAGGGCTTGATCGAATGCGACGCAGGCAAGTCAGCGGTGGGCGATTGGTCGCTGTATTGGAGAAAAGTTGAATATCGTAGAGCACCTTATAGATTCAAGGAAATGCATTTCTTGCGAATACATGCGGCGCATCCTCGCCCGCGCATCCTCGCCCACACGACGTTTGAGTTGACAGGAACACTCGAAAGCGTCAAGCGTCACACCGACACAGACTTAATGGTGTCGAATATGATCAATATGAATATTCGCGCCAAAATTGTATCGTTTTCCGGTCTGCATTTGACCCAAAAGAGCCAGATCCACCTCTCTGGCCTCCACCTAGGACCTAGGAATAGTTTGTGCACACACCAATAATATGCCCTTCACGATCTGCGAAGAGCTTCCCAAAATAATTGAGTAAATCTTTGCACCTCCAAGCATGCTGCTTTCCTATATGCATTCACCCTAAAATAGCTTTGCTCACCTGATGAGTTTCGACTTGATCCACCTTGACCTCCGGCTCCACAACGCCTTGGGCGGTTTGCTCGATTGCTGACTTCCTATCGCCACCAAACTCCTTCAAAAACCAACCATGCCGGCCAGATCGCCAAACCCCACAGCGTAAAATTCCAGCATACAGCTCCAACCTCAGCGAAAAGCTTGACACTCGTAATACCGTAGCTTACAGCCTGCCACGCACTTTCGCTGCCTTTCAAAAGTGCGGCATACCGAATCACCTCGGATTCGTCGGTTGCCAGGTTACCTATAATGAAGTAGAGGAACAAGTAGTTCACCTGGAAGCCAGCCGTCAAGAAAATGAAGACCGCAAAGCCACGACCAAAGCCAGGAGATACCCAGTCGTAGGTGGGCCGTGTGTTACGAAATTCAGTGACAAGAATTGTAATCCACGTCCACCATGCGCCTTGAAGCACGACGATGAGCCAGAAAGCGCTGCGTGCCCGGGTGTGTAGGGAAATCTTGGTGCGATCAAGATAGGCGCCAAGAAGGTTGCCACAGGTCACAGCAATTATACCAGAAAGAAAGGATCCAAGCGCGCAAGCTCTGACAGAGAACCATACTGTACTTTGTAAGAGAGTATTTCTTCATTCAGATTCAAAGACTTACAAGCAGACTTGAGAGGAAGACCGCTTCCGCAAACACCGCCTGCCCAATCCAGAGCAGAATAAGCGGGGATCTCTTGGTAAAGAAGAGCCTCGTAATCTCCTTGACCTCGAATCCAGAGTTTGACAAGATTGCCAACTCAACTTTTTTACCATGCTTTCTCTGAACTTGGTCCGGTTTGTTCAAAAATAGGCCCACCGCCGGCCCAATACATTGCAGCGCGATAAACGCTAGGTACACTGTGTAGTTCACTTTTCCCGCCTTGTCACGATCCGCGTTGAGGCCAAGGTTTATGGCGCCACCAAGAATCTGACCAGCGATGCGATAGGTGAGCCAGTATCCCAGTGCCTTTCCTTTGTTCCATGGTTCCGGATATGCCACAGCGATGGCTGCTTCAGCCATCCAGAATACACCTGCGGAGATGCCACAAAGCGACGCGCCTAGATAGACGAACCATTCCATTCCAAAGCGATTATTTGTATACTTGTGAATATCAGTCGGTATTCAGCAATAAGGTAATTGAAAGAAAGGAAATTCACCAATCCAGCTGTGAAGGGAGCGTAGCCGATACTATATTTTGTAAGCTAAGATTCCACCGAACAACATGACCTAATTCGGAATCAAAAGAAGTATTCGTACTTACGTTCCAAAGATTAACGCCCCCTTAATACCAATGTAGCGCACTAATAGACTACTGAAGTAGCAGCTGACGACCATCAGGCAAAATGTGAGCGCATTGCCCGCGTTGACCAATTGTGGAGACTGAGAGCCGCCAGCACCGAGACTATTCATCGCACCCCAAGTCCCCGGCGCACTGAAGTTGCAGAGGCCTAGGATTGTGATATTGAAGAAGGTAGATCGATACCATTTTACTTGTTCTCACGAGTTGTCTTTTTCGGCTGTAGAAGAAGTGTCAAACATACCCAGATAGTCACGCCTTTCGGGCTTTGCTTCACTGCCCGACTCAAGAGTAGAATTATCCTCACTCATTTCGAACAAACGTGTCGATAGAATCAACCGCAGCAAGACAAACTATTGCGCCGGATATTTGATACTTGCGGAGGATACATCTGATATTATGTGATTGTAGGTATTAGCTCGTCCAGTCGTCCTACCCACTAGTACCAGGAGTTCCCAAGCCTACCAGACTCACCAAATGACACCATTGCTCCATTACTCGAGAATTTCCCCCAAAAGCTTATGGCGACAACTCCGAACAGTGATTGAATCGTATTACGGGCTTTTCTCGGCATGCTGTCAAAGTCGGCACTTTGATGGGGGCAGCACGCCATATACCTGGTTTTTGACGACGTAGCCGTGCAAATCAACGTTGTGCGACGTCTGGCCCACCAGGAGGTCTGGAATCCACTAATTGGCGGGCTATGATTGGTGATAGAGATAAGTCGGCGGGTTGATTCAAGATACGCGAAATCTGGAGAAAATAGGACGTACCCAAATCACATTACACGGCTCTGGTGATAGTTTGCGACAGCGAAGAAAAATATTCATGGAAGAGCGTGGATGTTTAATTACAATTTCGTGTTACTATCGGCTGTCTTTCAAGGGACAATACTTGCTGCTGTTTTGACGTCTGATTGGGTGCTTGACTTCCGTCTGGCGCCTGGCACATCCCACCAGCTCTCATGAAGATCTCTCAGGTCCACCTCCTGCCCGGGCGCTCTCAGGTAGGAAGTCAAATCGGCGTTATCGTCGGTTTCCGCCTCAGTATAGCCATTGCCAAAGTATGCAAATCGGTTGTCCTTGTGTTCTCGTTCATACTCCCAGTCCTCCCAGCGGGGTTCACGTCTAACAATGGTGATGTGTGCGGCCGATCCAGGCCAAAGGCCATGAATGCGCTGACCTGGTAAACCTCCGTTGTTCCACGAGGAGCAATTATCCGTCAGCACTGTAGTAGGGAAGAAAGCATCACAATAGTCGACAAAGTCATCTGCTGCTTCTTTTGACGGGGTGATAGACTTGAGTCCTTGGGTAGAAACCTTGCGAAATACCTTTGCGAAATATGTCAAGGCTGTTTCGACGGCTTGCGGTACTGTGCCGGAAGGGCCTGTGGCGTGAGGCCCGGCGAGGAAAAACAAGTTGGGGAATCCAGGGGTAGCCAACCCAAGATAGGTATACGGAAAACCAAATTTGCCTTCTGGTTTCCATGCGTTATTCAAATCCACTCCTCGTGCTCTAATCGAAAATGGCGGGACAAGGTCAGTATTGGCACCAGTAGCACATAATATTGCATCGAAATCGTATTGCCTTCCATCTGTCGTTTCGATACCGGTGGACGTAAATCGTTCGATGGGAGTCTTGACGAGCTCGACATTGTCTTGCGTCAAAGACTCAATGTACCCAGGCCCCGGTGTCAAACGCCTACAGTGCGGGGCGAATTCTGGAATTAGTCCATCAAGAAGTTCAGGCTTATTTGCTGCGCGTTTTTTCATCACTTCAATGAATAGCTCACGCATGCCTTCATTCTCAGGCGAGCCACGAACCATGGCGCGGAATCTTCGCCAGTATCTGTCCTCGAGATCTTTTCTGAATGCAAGGTAGGTCCCTGGGTCTTCAAAAGACTTGCGTAAATCTTCAGGGTATGGCTGGGGCTCGAAAGTTCGCTCGTCGCCAGCCCATGATGTTGCAATCCAAGTGGGATTGCGGACAAAGTGTGTGACGTGTTTGGAGACCAGCTGTAAATTTGGGACCACCTGGATCCCGCTTGCTCCGTTTCCAATGACGGCAACCTTCTTGCCCGTAGGATCGAATGAAGAGTCCCAATTTGAAGTGTGCCTCAGATGGCCCTTGTATTCGCTTAGACCTGGGTAGTCAGGCAGTTTCCACGCATTGAATCGACCCACTGCGGTGATTACAAAATTGAATATTTCAGTGGATACGGCTCCATCGGCGAGATTTTGAACTTTTAGTTTCCATTTGGATTGCGTGTCATCCCATTCAGCCTCTTTCACGAGGTGCCGTAACTTGACATACTCGTAAACCCCATGCTTTTTGGCTTGCGATTGCCAGTAGTCACGAATTTCTTCACCTTTTGCAAATATTTCAGACCATTGGGTGTTGGGCGAATATGTTGCTTGATATACATGCGCTGGTATGTCGCATCGGACTCCGGGGTAGGTGTTCTCCAGCCATGTTCCGCTCTACAACTCGTTAGATGCGTTCACATTGTCTTGTCATATACACTTGCCACATCGTTATTCTTCTCAAAGATGGTCAATCTAATACCGGGGACCTTTGCTGGGAGTAATATGCCAGCGTTGATGCCTGCAAGCCCCGCACCAATGACGGCTACCGTCACCTTTCGCACATGATCTATGCAATGATTGGTGTCGAGCTGCAATTTAGACACCGGATACTCGATGGGCAGTTTAGGACGAGAGAGAACAACCTCTGGTTTTGCTGTTGATACCAGATGGCCACTGAGTTGTGCAACGCGTCGCGTCGAGGTGCTGTGCAAAGGGGTTGCTGTTTCGTTCACAGCGGCAACAACCGGATTTGACGGCATTATGTAATCATAGTATGTCGTCAAATATCTTTCGACCGTCAGGCAATGTCAAGTCTACAAGTGAGGAAATCTTCGCCCCGGCGACTTTTAAAGCCTGGCCACAAGCCATCGCGCCACGCGCGTGTGTTGCCGATATTTTGAGGTGCAACGGCACCCGTTATCGCACTATTATTGTTTCCAAACTGTCGGCGTCGTAGCACTGCATGCGAAATACAATCACGTCTTCACCCCACTCACTGACGAGATTGCCATGTGGCAACTAGCCCGGACTGCGCGCTCAATTTCCTGCACTGCTCGATTCGGCATTGTCAGGACCACATTAGAACCAAAATATAGGCCTAACCAAGCCAAGATCAAGCCACTACGACCATAGACAGTATGGCATGTGCACTGCGATGGGTGGCCGGGATGGATCTCTTGTAAATATATAGAGCGAACTTGGTTGTTTCGTCGTGTCCTCACTCAAGAAATTTGTGGCGCCCTTTTCAGCATGTCCTCTCCAACCAAGCCACGCAAGTGGTACCAAATCCAATGATTTCAGGACTACGACACACCCAAAGAGCGCAAATTAATATTAAAACTTGATCTTCTTATCGTTCCTTATGTCTTTCTGGTAAGTAACCTTCTTCAGATTGTACGACTCTGGCTTAACACGATGTATAGGCGTATTGGGTGAAATATATTGATCAAGCAAACATAAGTCGGTATCAACTCCGGGCTTCTGAGTCTAAGAAGCTCTGACATGTCACAGATAATGCATACGTCGCTGGTCTCAAGGAAGACCCGGGATTTAAAGGCAATGAGCTTGTCCGACTTCAAACGATGTACATTCTAGGAGCTGTCCCGGGACAGCTTCCATTCATGTACCTCTTCACCAAGATTCCCATGTATTGCTTGATTCTGTTCTTGGATGTGGCGTGGGGGATTTTTACTCTGCTCCAATATCGTGTCCATTCATTCGCCGAGCTTGCTGCGTACCGATTCCTGGTGGGATGGTTTGAGGCTGCGTTCTTTCCGGCAATTCATTATATATTCGGTAAGTCAAGAATATCTCCCAACAACCGCATGTACTTACCGACTACCAGGCTCTTGGTACCGAGGCGACGAGGTGGGACGGCGTGGTGGCTTTTTCTACGTTGGTCTTACCTTGGGCACGCTTACAGCAGCTTTGATCCAATCGGCGGCCTCCTCGAGCTTAGAGGGTGTCCATGGCTTGGCCGGCTGGCGATGGATGTGCATTATCTGTTCCATCATCGCTATTCCTGTTAGCTTCCTAGGCCTAGCTGTGCTTCCCAGGACGCCAGACCAACCTAATAGGTGGGTTCTCAAGGATAGTGATATCCAGCTGGCAAAGGCGCGCCTGCACCGAGCCGGCCACAAGAATGAAGGCAGAGTAACATTGCAAACATTTCTTCGAATTGCAAAATCTCCACAAGTCTGGGCGTTACTGCTGTTGGATATTTTCTTCTGGAACGGATCGATCAACACCCCTACCGGAGGTTATCTACTGTGGCTAAAGAGCCTCAAAAGGTACACTCCAGCGCGCGTTAATCAACTGGGTGCCATTTCGCCCGCCCTCGGTATCTTCTACACGCTGGCCATATGCTTTGGATCAGACCTTATCACCGGGCCTGCTTGGGCGATCACGATCGCGCACATTTGGAATATCATTGGTTTGATCATCCTATCGATATGGCATGTCCCCGAAACTGCTCTGTGGTTCGCGTTCATGACTACGTACTCGGCAGTGGCCATGTCGAGCGTGCTCTATGACTGGGTCAACAGCCAACTCAGCTATTCGCCCGCTGAACGCTCCGTGGCGCTGGTTCTCGCGAACACTCTAGCCCAGTCAACCACGGCTTGGACACCGCTTTTGACCTTCAAAACTGTGGAAGCGCCGAGATTCCACAAGGGATACCCGTTCGTTCTTGCTAACTCGGTCTGCCTGATTGTGTTGGTGCACATCATAAATTTCTACGTAAAAAAAAAGGGCGGCGTAAGTTCATCGTACTCTGCAAATTTGGCCATCCTGACCTATACGAGGGGGAAATCTTCGCATTCCGACAGCGAAAGTGGAAGTTCAATCGACGTAACACACGAGAATATGGTATCCACTAAGGAAGCTGTGCCTAGTGTGCTAGCACCAGCTTAATTATATCAGCATTACTCCTTCTAAGAAGACAAATCAGATGCTCCATGGTAAATAATAAGGTTTCCCAGGCCTCAAGCTGTGCTCTTATAATCGAGGATCTCGAAATACATTAAATGATAGTCAAGTTCGAAAGACGCCCAGTTTAGTTTCAAGATACATTGACCTTGTTCTTCTCTTGGTCGAGAGTAATCCCGGTCTCGTGAGAATAGCGTTAAATATTTTCAAGTCCATTGATATCAACGAGACATTGAAAATACGGAGCTCCACATCGCGATGGCGATATCCGACACAACGGAGTAACGCGCCCCGAAGTCCAATGGCGAAATTCGAACACATTCTCACGCAAGTATCAAAGCACGCCATTTTTTGGAGTAATTAGGTAGACTAGACTAGAATGAATCGAAGTGCAACTATACATGCCCCGCATGTACTAATGACTTGGGCAGGCGGCCGTTATCAGATGGCGCAATATGGGCCCTGCATCACGAAAAGACCCAACCGAACTATTCTCGCGCCCGGGTTGCCCAACTGAGTGGAACAGTAAATCGGACCGCAAAGTCTTTCGGAACACAATCGGCATATGCAAGCACGGGTTTGTATGCAAACCGAACAAAAGCACATGTGCATTGAAGAGCTCGACAACTTATATTCACAGTCCATCAATCATGCCGGAGATTACTGAGCCTGGGAAAAAAGGTGCGAATGGCCATAATGGCACCAATAATGTGCATGGAAAGAAGATCCTCATCAACGCTTTTGATATGAGTACGGTTGGTCATCTTAGCCCAGGACAATGGAAGAACCCAAGCGACAAGTCAGTGACAAAGCGGAGGCTGGAATACTGGATCAATCTCGCCAAGCTACTTGATCGTGGTGGCATCAACGCGCTATTTCTTGCTGATACCTATGGCGGATATGATACATACGAAGGAAGTTTGGATAATTGCATCCGGAGGGCAGCGCAGTGGCCGATGACAGATCCTACAATTGTGAGTTTTGTCAAACTCTATGATATGCTTTATTCACCAAAGTAGCCGATTTCAGCAATGGCGGCCGTGACGAAACACTTGAGCTTTGCAATCACAGCATCAACTTCGTTTGAGCCGCCTTTCCTGCTAGCAAAACGCTTCAGCACATTGGACCACATGACTGGCGGTCGATTTGGCTGGAATATAGTTACGAGCTGGAAGAAAGCAGCGTTCAAGGCGATTGGCCTCGAGACCCCAACCGAGCACGATTAGCGCTATGAGCAAGTAGACGAGTACCTTCGAGTGCTGTATAAGTAAGCCCCAGCACACCGATCATTCCCATTTCTACCAAATACCAACTCCTAATCAGACTCTGGGAAGGCTCGTGGGCCGACGACGCCATTATCGCAAACAAGGAAGATGACGAATACATCAACCCCGACAAAATCCGCACCATCAAACACAAAGGAAAGTTCCTCACGCTGGAATCGCGCCACATCGTTGATCCCTCGCCCCAACGCACGCCTTTTCTCTTCCAGGCCGGGACGTCATCCGCCGGATCGGAATTCGCAGCTACCCATGCGGAAGCCATTTTCGTGTCCTCGCACACACCTAGCGTGCTCGCGCCTAAAATCGCGAAGATCCGCGCCCTCGCCAAAGCGAAAGGACGAGACCCGTCCAGCATCAAATTTTTCGCCACGTTTACGCCTGTCCTTGGTAAAACGGACGAAGAGGCCCAGGAAAATTATGCAGAGTTGAAAAAGTACATGAGTCCTGTTGGAGGACTGGTTCTTGTGAGTGGGTGGTCGGGCATCGATCTAAGCCAGTATCCGCCTGATCATGTTTTGACCGCGGAGGATACGACGACAGATGATCGGGTGCGAAGCTTGCTGGACTCGTTCACTGTGACGTCGCCTGAGGTGCCGGAATGGACGCCGCGGGTGATTGCGGAGAAGGCGTCTATCGGCGGACTTGGACCGGTTTCGGTGGGCACGCCTGCAAAGGTTGCGGACGAGTTGGAGCGTTGGGTTAGGGAAGCGGGTGTGGATGGGTTTAATATTGGGTATGTGACTACGCCGGGCAGTTTTGGGGGCGTGGTTGATTTGCTCGTACCGGAGTTGAGGAGGAGAGGGATATATGGCGAAATCCCCGATGGGGAGAAGGATGAGGAGTGGACTGCGAGGGAGAAGGTTTATGGTAAGGGGCAGAGCGGGCTGAGAGATGATCATACTGGGGCAGGATATAGATATGACATGTATGAGGAGACGGTCAGGAAGGAAAAGAGAGGTAGTGGTGAGATAGAAGCTGAGGTTGATGAAGGAGAAGGTCAAAGGGCCTCCAAAAAACAAAAAAGGTGATAATAGGTAGTATTTCCTGAGAATGCGATGAACCATAAATGTGCTGAGTGGTCCAATGGTAGGTCATGGCTAACGGCTTGACAGCCGAGCATTTTCCCAATCTTCTCCTTGAGGAAAGCCCAAATGGAAGCGGCCACATTTCGCATACGTCAACGTAACGGCATTGCTGATTTCAAAATCATCAATCAAGCCTCCTTTTGTGGCATCTTCGTCCAGGAATGTGGCAAAGACACGGGGTCCACTAATCTGTTTCATCCACTGTGGGACGACGAAGCCGAAAATGGAACCAGTTACGTGGTGATGCGACCGGCCATCTTCCAATGTAATAGAGGCAAAAGTGGCCGTGATTTTGAACGGCATGAGTGTGTTGACTCCTTTTGCTGGCCCTATCTCTGGAGAAGATAGAATATCGTCAATGCTTTCCATGGTGAGTGAAGGGAGCTGGAGGCGGTAGGACGGTTTGTATATGGTGACCATGGCAAAGGACAGACGATCGTCCATTGGAGCTGGGATGACAGTGCATTCTTTCCGAATTGCATACGCCTGGCTGTCGAGTAGCATCATGGCGCTGCCGTCTTCATATACGCCAATGCCATGGGTGCCGTGAGACGCGAGGTCGGTGGTGCTTGGTTGGCCAATGTTGCACCCGGCCGCGGCAGCAGCGTGCGTAGAGTATTGGAAAATGTCATTTGGTATTGATTCAACCATTTTGGCAGGACGACTGTGAGTCTTTCTTGAGTTCAAAAGAACACGGTGTGGGTCTATGTGTGCCTCGTTCAATGTGTCGGACGGTAGAGGAGAGCCGAGCAGAATGGCGGGCACATGTCAGGCTTACCCCTTAGGCTAAAACAAGAGCAAGGAACTGCTAATGAGACGAGAAAATACGGCGTGTGCAGGTTGGAGGCATTGCATGTGAAGTCATCGAGTTCCGATCAATTCTTGATTGCAACTGAAAGGCCGGCTGACGCAAGGAGTGATATTTTCAAGGTGGGCTAGTAGCGAAATCCAGGAACATAGGCTTCTTAAGCAGGTTAAAACGACCAAAGACGATGCATGCGAGCCTACAGCATTCGAGACAAAGAGAGGAAAGTGGCGGGCAGGCCCTTACATAATCAGATATGTCTTGGCGCCGAAGCTCCGAGCTTCAACTTCACGACGATACCAGGCCGCAACTCGCCATCGCGCAATTGGCCGCCCGTTCTGTAACACCGCCGCTGCAATGTTTGTCCGATCTCTGCGAAATACTCGTGCCCTTCGCACACCCACTCCGGCCCTCCGCACCTTCGCGTCCACCGCCTCAACCTCGAACCAAGTGCCCGCCAACGACCCGGTCCGGCGCGGGGCCAGGCCGAGCGTCTCGGAAACCAATGCCGTGCCCACCTCCTCGGAAGGCTCGTTCGACAGGGTGCTGCAAGAAGACGTGGCGGGCGGCGAGCGGCTGAGGAAGCAGCAGGCGCCCAACTACACGGGCATCTGGAGCAGGAGCCAGCAACCGAGGGAAGTTGCCATGAGCGGGCCACGGTTTGAGCAGACCATTATGGAGGACCAGGTACGCCCACCCCCATTGGGAGAATGGCGTCCATTTGGAAATACCCCCCGCAATTGCCAGAGATATGGCCGCGGCAAAGCCACATCCGCTAACAACCGCCTCTCAGCCCCGCCCCTACGCTGCCATCGAACTCATCCACAAGCAACCTGTACGCTGGACACATGATCGCATCGTATCGTGCGACGGAGGCGGCGGCCCTCTTGGCCACCCCCGCATCTTCATCAATGTAGACAAGCCCAAGATCAATTGGTGCACATACTGCGGCGTTCCATTTGTACGCGAACCCTTCAGCCGGGCTTTTGGTGATGCTAATGGCAGTCAGGCGCACGAACACCACCGGGCACACCTCGAGTCCCTCCCTGCGTCAGAACTGTCGTACCCGCTGGAACCCACAGGCAACGCTGCCGAGGTCGGAGAGACACAGAGAGTCACGGACGAACCACTGGGACAGCGATAGACCCAGAAACGATGCAGAAGGTAGCACACGGGCAAATGTATATATCCAGTTCAGAATTGCAGTCGCCAACGCTATCACGCATGTCCCACGCCAAGTCCACACCCTTTTCACCGACTTGCTCATCATCTCGAGATTTCCTCTTGCACCCTTGTTCTCGGACGCATCTAGGTAAATTGCGCATTCTCTTTTCTTCCCAGAGTCGGGCTTCGTGCAATGGTTTGATGAATTGCGCAGGTATCAAATTTGGCAACGCGGTTATCCGACCGCGGGGGGTAACAAAATACCGTCGGGCTTTGACCTATTGATCCACATATAACAGCTCACCACAATATATCAAGACTATCGAAGCAGCAGATAGTCAAAAACAGCATGTCAATTTATATCTACGTGATTCCTAGCCACAGTCTACTAGTCAACAACCGGACCCTCCCCCCTATATCACAAACGTGCTAGACTACCATTAAACGCCAACCCTCTGAATTAAATTGGCCATGTCCCTCAAATCCGACGCCTGCCCTAGTTCCGCCAGAGGAACTTTGACCCCCATCTCGCGGTTGATTGCATGTTGCAAATGGACCAATAGGTACGAATTTCCGCCTACTTCAAGGAAGGACGAGTGTAGGTCGATATCTGCCGCACCAGCAACAGCTCCGATGACATTGATCCATAGCGCACGAAGCCTCTCCTCCATCTCAGTAAGGCTTTCCCCATTTTGTGCTGCGGGCTGTGTTTGTGTCTGCCCTGAAGAAGCTGCAGGTGCAGGAAGTGGCAAGCTCCTCAGCAGCTCAAGATCCAGCTTTCCGTTTGGAACGAGCGGCAAACGATCCATCGCGACAATCGTGGCCGGAATCATGTACCGTGGTAGAGCAAGTGTTTGCAGAAGATTCATAAGTTGTTGGTGCTCCAGATGTCTTCCTGGCTTGAATGCCACATGGCAGACGAGAAACTCCGGTTCGCCGCGAACCGTCACAGCCGCGTCAGCAAGGTCCTCTGGTGCTGCTTCTAGGATCGCACCCGTCACCTCGTTCAAGTCGATACGGAGACCGCGAAGCTTGATGACTGTGCTGCCACGCTTAGTTCGGCCCAAGAAAATCACCGATCCGTCTTCATGCATGTAAGCCCTATCGCCAGTCTTGTACATGGTCGTGTATCCGCGTTCAATGTCCTGAGCACTGGCGAATGGATTTTCCACAAACGTGCCCTCATTCGCAGCAGGGTTGAGATAACCGTTGGCTACCATGATGCCCGTGGCGCAAATTTCACCTGGCATGCCTACAGGAAGCAAGGTTCCGTCGTCTTCGCTGACAATGTAGAGCGAGTTGTTTGGAACCACATGGCCAATGAAGGAGCCAATCTTGTCCTGATTATGATCATCAGAAGGACCCGCACCGTCATGAATTGGAATATCCCGGCTTGTGAGGACAGTGACCTCCGTAGGCCCATACCAGTTGGTCAGCATCAAATGAGGTAGCTTCAAACCCCGAAGTGCATCAACGAGTCTGTCCGGGAGAACTTCGCCTCCTGTCCCGGCAAATCGCCACTCTGTGCACTGCCTCAGGCGATCTGGCGCATAGGCAAGAAGCAAAGTGTACTCCGATGGAGTGCACATTGTGAACTCGATTTTCTCGTCATGGATCAGCTTAGAAAGCAGGTCTGGGTCGCCGCGGCTCTCGAAAGGAGCAGCCACAAGCATACCTCCGTTGGTGAAGGCACTGTAGATCTGCGAAAACGACACATCGAACCCGACGGACGTCTGCTGAAGGACTCGGATTTGTCCAAAGCCGTATCGTTTGCTTGAAACAGCGGCGTAGTTCATGATACCTCGCTGATGGAGTCTTATACCTTTGGGTACGCCTGTTGAACCACTTGTGAACAGAATGTGGGTATCGGATCCGGGCACCGAAGGCACTTGCTCTGGTACCTTCGGCGGATCATTCGCGTGAAGCTGAGCAAGCTGAGTTATATTGAGTTGCTTGATCTTGCTGCCTTCATCGGAATGATTTTCCTTCACGCCCTTGGCGGTTGATGCATGGAAGACTAAGGCGTATGGATTGCCTGCCCTCATGATATCATTGCGTCGGGCAGCGGGCACGCTGACGTCCAGGGGAATCAAGATGGCGCCGATCCGCCAGATAGCCAGCATCGTTGCGTAAAGGTCGATGCTCGGCTTACAGTATACAGCAACCCGAGTTCCAGTGGTAACATTCGCCTCGAACAGTATACCAGCATAGAGCCCGACTTTCTGGCTCAATTGGCTATACGTGATAGTTTCGTTGCCCTCTTTAATAGCGATCGACTCTGGGAATTCGGCAACGACCTGGCCGAATCTCTCAGAAAGCGAGTCGGGCCACGAGTGCTGGAGGTCGGGAGCGCGAGCCACAGCTCTTGCCCGGTCTAATTGCGCGTCATCATACAGCTTGTAATCCTTGACTGCAGCCAGCGGCTCCTCCAGCAACCCCTTGATAACACTTAGAAGCGTCTCCGCGATGAACTCGGTAGCCGAAGGCGCGTAAAAGTCGTCTGTGCAGGTAACACCAAGGACATGGCCGCCAGACTCCGATCTCGACACATCAAGCACAAAGTCGTACACCGTCGTGAAATCCGCATCCTCCACCGAGACCTTGCACTCTCCCAGACTGGCCTCGGCAACCTCATCCACTCTGTAGTTGTAGGCGACTTGGATAAGCGGCATGTTGCCTTCGCTTACCCCCGGCCGTATCTTTTCCACAATCAGAGCAAAAGGGAGATTCGAGTGCTCGAGGCTGCTCAGCAACGTCGCGTGTGTCCTTTCCATGACCTCGGGGAATATCATGCCGAGCGCGCCCTTGAACCGGATCGGCAGGATGGACGCCATGTGGCCTAGTGTTTCCCGGAATTTGCTGATGGGGTCGCGGCCTGTGTGCAGAACGCCGATGACGATGTCGTCAATGTTGAGCAGGCGGCACAGGAAGACTTGCATCGCGGCAAGGTAGAATTGCATGGGCGTCACGCCATTCTCCTGCCCGACTCGTTCCACCGTTTGCACGAGTTCGGCGCTCAATTCTCGGCTGCGGTAGTGATGGCGGTATGTTCGCCGGTTCTGTCTCGTTTGCACCTTTGCAACCGGCAGCAATGGGAGAACCTCGGGCATGGGGTCGAGATGATTGATCCAGTATTGGATACTCTCATTCCAACGACCGCTCTGAATCTCCTTGGTTTGCTCCCGCGTATAGTCGAGGTATGACGTCGGGGGAGGGAGTTGGGACCAGGGTTGAGATGAATATTCGCGTGCAATGTCCCTCAAGATCAGCGCGATGCTGACAACGTCGATGATGAGATTATGGAAGCCCAGAATTAGCGTGTGCCACTGCGCATCGTGACGAACCAAGGTAGCTTGGAAGACGTCGCCTGTTTCCAGCTTGTAGTGGTGCACCTTCATTGCTTCAAAGACCTTTTTCGTATCAACCTTCGCCGATTTGGCTGACGATTCCTCAATCGCAAGTTTGACGGTTTTTGATTTGAGAACGTGCTGTTGGACCTCGGACCTGTCTGACGTTGCAAAGAAACATGTTCGCAAGGCGTCGTGGCGATTCACGGTCTTCTGAATAGCCTGGCTAAGCTTCACCGCGTCTAGTGGTCCATCGATTCTCCATTGGGTGGTCAGGTTCAGCGCTGTTCGGGTTTCCGAGAACTTGTATATGTAGAAGAGTCCTGCTTGTGCAATGGAGAAGCGCTCGGATCTGGTGAAATCCAACCCGGGCTCTGGGGACTGGGTGGAGATTGGCGTTGAACCTGGAGTAATCTCGGATGATGTCAGAGATGGTTTGCTGTCTAAGGAACTCTGGCTTTGATCTAGTGCAAGTGGCTGGAACTTGTTATCGAGTGTCAGCTTTGCTGTGGGTTCAGCTGATTTTGTGTTTTCCGATGTCGTTGTTGGTTGCGGTTGCTTCACTGCAGCAGAGCTGCTATTGCCGCTAGCCGTGGCTGCAGGTCTTTTGGCAAGATACTGGGTGGCGGCCATCTGGATGATGGAGGCTGAAGAGTCTCGTCCAAGGATTTTAACCATGGAAATCTCAACTTTGAGCTTCTCCCAAAGCCACTTTCGAATCTCGATGGCGTTTATCGAATCGATGCCAAGCCGTGATAAGGGCTCATCTGGATGAATCGAGTCGAGAGAGACATGTATCATGGATTTGATCTTCTGCGAAAGAAGCTGAGTGATCGGAGGGATCGCTTCCTCGACGGTACTAGCACTTTCCAATGTTGACTGGTGGCTGCCGGAAAGTGGTGTATCACCCTCGCTTTCTTCAGAAACGCGGCGCACCATATGTGAAAGATATGCAGTACCCAGCCACCTTGGTCGTGGAGTTTGTCCTTTGTCAAGGAATGTCTCGACACCCAAAATGACTTCGCAAGTAGGAGATTCTGGTTTTCCAACTGAGATTCCTTGTAGGATAACATGATGAAAGTCTGCTTCCGATAATGCTATCAATGCATCATTGCGAAGAAATTCCTCAACGTTGGATCCGGCAGAACGATCCGCTCTAGCTACGTAACCAACGTCAACCAACATTCCAAAATTCAAAATGGAACCTACGAGGCCTCGTCGCTTGCGATTTGCCACTAGACTCATCATAAATGCGTTACCGGCGTGGTAGCATGCGTGTCCAGGATTTCCGTACACAGTGCCCAAAGAACCAAAACACATGAAGAAGTCCAGATGATCGTTCTTGAAAACCTCGTCGAGATGCTTTGTGCCATCAATCTTGGGCATGAGCTGTTTTTCGATACTGGCAGCGGAAAGATTGGCGAAGACGGCTGGCTCGAGGACTAGGGCGGCGTTGGTTACACCTCCGATTTCGGGCATGGTCTGACGGAGCATGCTAACAGTCTTTTGGACTTGGCTACGATCTGTAACGTCCATCTTCACCATTCTGATGGTAATGCCAACTTCTCGGAGATCACGAAGCCAGTTTTGATTGTCCTTCGGATTTCGACTGGAAAGAACGATGTAGCGAGCTCCACTTCGGACCATGAAGTAGGCCAGAGACTGACCGAGCTCTCCAGCCATACCAACAAGGAAGTAAGTTTTATTAGGCGATAGGAGAGTGTAGGGATCAAGACCGCGGATAACCGCGTTGACTGGTCCTTCTCGGCTCCAATCTGTGACAGCAGACAGACGTCCAGGCCTACCATCATGTTTCTGAGACAAGTCCGAGATTTGGACTATCGCGGGCATTGGCACTGAGGCCAAAGCTCCTTGATGCTTAGTGTAATTTTCCACAGCATCTTCAACCGATTGCTGTGAGAGAGCACTTACGTCCGGGACCTGTACCATGGAACCAGCCGGTAGACACGGCAAGATGAAAGCCGCACCCTCACTCGAAAGGTCGAACAACGAACTAGCATCTTTGGGTATCAACCTTCTGATGACACGAGCAGGACTTTGCGGATGAACGTAAATCCATCTGTGCTCTACGCACTCTCTTGGTTTCTTATCAGTTGAAATAAACATAACCTGTCGGCCTGCGTCTTTTGCTAAAGCGGAAGTAGCTTTGACTAAGCTATCAGATGCACCGCATACAATAGTTGTACCTGACTTCGGCATTCTCGAGACTATATTGGATGCAATCAATAGGGTTGCTACCTTCATGAGGGTCATTGCATCGAACTCTTGATCCTTGTAAGAACTCAAGTCGAGGTCCCTGTGGATAGTGACGATCGAGGAATCTGTGCTTGAGAGGGCCAGTACTGATTGCTCTCCACTACGATCATTCTCCACCTTGCCATAGGACAGATAGCAAGGAGCTTCGCCATTGCTATGCAGCGCTACTGACAACCTGACGTCTACTCGCAGATGGCTCTCTGGTGTCTTAATTGGGCGACTGCGTGCAAGCATTGAATCCGTTGAGAGTCCAGTTGTATCATGAACAATCTCAATTGGGTCGGTAGGGCTCACCGGCTTGACCACTCGACGGCGGTCAGCATTGTATATTTCGTTGGCCTCGGGATCTATAACGACTCGTTGTGTTACTCTCTGTGAGTTTCTGATTACAATTTCTGACTCTTGCACCCAAAGCATTCCCTCTGTAATGCTCGGGTTTGAGACTGAAAGTACTAGGCGAAGAAATTGGGTCATGATTGATTGAGCGTCCCATGTCTCTCCATAATCGAAGTCGAGAAATTGGAGATTCAGGTGAATGTGTTCATGTCTCAGCGCCCGCCCAATGCCAACCATGATATTAGCATAGGGATCTTCCAATAAGCGACCAGACGTAACCCAGAGAAGGTTTTGAGCTCGACTCAGCACTTCTTTGAGATTTTTCAGCTCGTTTACCGACGGAGGAGACGAAAATAATGGCTTATCGAGGTCTTGTAAGCTGATGACCGAGCATTCAGGCAGAAGTTTAGAGCAATCAATCTGATCAAAGCGACTCCATACAGAGATCTCTGGGGCCCAGTTACGTAGGATATTCTTGCCTTGTCTGATAAGTTTGGCTACTCGACTTGTTTCACCACCGATAATAACCACATGGGTTGGTGGGATCATGTACGTTGAGTCAAGTGGACTCCGAAGGAGCTCCAATCGATCGTCGGTCGCCTGGGCGGATAAGACAGAATAGCCGTGCATGTTAATCTTTGCATGGTCATGATATATGGTATCAATGCCTGAGAATCCGTTGTTGGAAAGTAGATTGTCCCATCCTCCGGTGGTGATGCTCGGCTTAGTTGCTCCGAGTACGCCATTTCCCCACCATCCCTCCAGGCCACCCATCATAGCCATTGGCCGAAGTGACGGACCTGTCAGCTCCGTTGAGAGCAAATAGCCTCCGGGGCGAAGGAGACCTCGTAGTCTGTGGATGCTCTCTGGAAGGTTTTGCCGTACATGACATAAGTCTGTTACGATAACAATATCGTAGAGGTCCGTACTGGCCTGACTATTCGTATCAAATACATCAAAGGTGACCCTTCTCTCTTTTGCAGTGTCAGTGCCAATCATATTCCTGATTTCATTCACAATATCTTGTGAGGTATTGGTGTATGTATAGGATCCGTAAGCGTCGCCAATAGCATCTAAGATACCGAACGCCGTTTCAGCCTCACCGCCACAGATGTGGAGGATATTGGTCCTTGGAAACGTGTGACTAATTTGAGAAACCAACTGAGTCATGGCTTGGTTGCAGGCACCGCCCCAAGTAGTGTGCTGGTAGAGAGAGCTGGTGAAATGGCTTTGATCTGATCGCCTTTTTACCAGAGACTGGGTTTTCTCTGCGCCCGCTGCCAGTAATTTCATGTCGACATCGTTAGGATCTCGCTTGATTAGATCCTCAATCATTTCTGAAGTGTCGTTCAGCCACTCAGCTTGCAACATGGCTTGATTGTTGCCGTTGCAGACTCCCGCTGTCATCGAGATAATTGATTGGATCAACTTCTGATGATGTGGTTCCAAAGTGTCCATTTCTTGGTCGCTGACTGATAGGCTGATATTTCGCAGATAAAATAGTGCAACTCGTTCATATTCCTCAGGTGTGTAACTTGATGGAGGTGTTTGGACACGTGCTGAAACCAAACCATATGAAGCATCGTTGCCCCAAACTGTCTTGGCTGAAATATTTCGATCTTCTGATGGCTGTGGCTCTGAGATAGCCTTGAATCTTACGCCCTCAAGTTGAATTTGACAGATGTCACCCTCGTTTGTCGACGTCCGTATGTTGATATCGGTTTCAATCCGCTGACCTAGGCCAACAGCGGGACTGGTCAGGTATGCCTCTATCGCAATATCGGTAGTGATATTTTGATGAGGGTCTATTACGGCTCGCTTTACTCCAACCGGAAGATAGGGACTGTGCATAGACCTTTCGGCTGTAGAGAGTATGGTTGAAAGTCCTGTTTGGAACGCAACATCGAGGGTCGCGGGATGCAAGGTGCAGGCAACGTTCATGTCGGGGTCACCTTCAGGCCAAGAGGCAAGCGCTTTTGCGTGGCCCCAACATTTGTTGAGCGTATGCAATGCGCGGAAGGCACCTTCATATCCGAAACCTATCTCGGACGCTGCATGATAGAACCTCTCTACATTGGATGGCGTCAGCTCCACATCGGAAATAAACGTGGGAGCCAAATCTATAGGCTCAGGTGTACCCAGATGGATAGTGAGCCGCCCCTCACAGGTTTTATCCGCCTCGGTTTGGTTGTTTGAGTAGCTGTAACAAACGAATTCTGTTTCCAGCACCGAATCGAATTTCGATTGATCTATATCTCCCTCCCGGGAGACTCGATTACGGATCGTGAATAGAATTTCAACTTCATCCCCTTCGCCAATTGGTAACGCAGTTGGAATAATCATATCTTGCACCTCAATCAACTTGATTGATTGGTCCTTCGCAAAGATCTTCGCTGCATCCACAGCCAAGCTGATGTATCCCGTCGCGGGGAAAAGAATTTGACTTTGAAACACATGTCCTTTAAGCCACGGCATCTCACTCAGCCGCAATGTGTTTCGCCAGGTTTGCTCGGATCCAGCATCATTCCAAAGACGGCCAAGAAGATCATGGGGAGGTTGCGAACTAAGACGATAATTGCGAGCGACTCGGGACTCGCGCCAATGACTCTGAGTATGTTCCCATGAATACGGAGGAAGGCCTTTGAGAGGGCTAGGGGAAACAAGGTCAAATGCCGTGCGCCACCCTTCAAACCGCACAATAGACGGGGCGATGTTCCAGATAGTCGAGAGGGCCTCTGAAAATGTCTCTATTGCATTGCTGCCCCGACTCAAGCAGGCCACATAGGGTAGAGAGGTTTTATTTGAAATTGACTGCTTGAGAGTTTGATTGACTGGGCCTCTCAGAGCGCCATGCGGTCCTACTTCGATGGCAGCGGCAAAAGTCGTACTGGCCTGGATGGCGAGCTTTACGGCTTCGGAAAATAGCACTGGTTGCGTCAAGTTATCAACCCAGTATTGGGCCTCTAAGTCCACTTCGGTAGGGTCGATGTGTACAGTTGTATCATTTCTCACACTGGAAAACCAGTAGCACTCTTCATCAGATGGCGGCTTTTGAACAGCCACCTTGAGTCTTTTTAGGTGGTCTAGATAGGGCTCCGCGCATGCTTGCATATGCTGAGAATGGTATGCGGTATCGACTTGGAGAGTTCGAGCCTGAATCTGCATTTCTTCAAGGTCTTTCTTGAGCTCTAATATTGCATCCTTGTCGCCAGAGATTGTCACACTAGAAGGAGAATTGCTTGCAGCGACGTTTATTCGACCCTTGAATTGTTGCTTGGAGCAAAGTGCAGCAGCGGCATCGAAAGGTATCGAAGCAGCCATCATCGCTCCTGGTTGTCCGGTCTTGCCTCGCGCGAGATTTGTCACGCAGCCTCGATAGTAGGAAATTCCCATAGCATCCCGTTTAGTCAACAGACCAGCCGCGTATGCTGCCCCAATCTCTCCCGAAGAATGGCCAACCACAGCTTGGAATGAAATTCCGCAGGCGCGTAAGAGGTCAACGAGTCCAATCTGAATAGCCGTGCAGAGCGGCTGCGAAAATTGTGCCTCAGCTACATGCGATTGTTCAGTATCAGCAGCTAATTCTTCTTCTAGAGACCATGCAGGCGGGCTTGGGATGTCTGCTAGAGCAGCTTCGCATTCCAGTATAGACTGTCTAAAGGTTATGCAATGTTTCAACAGTGTGAATCCCATTCTTGCCGCTTGTGCGCCCTGATAAAGTAAGTAAAGATCGGAATTGACACAGAGTCCAATAAAATGTAGACAGAACATACCTGACCAGTAAATATGCCCAAAAGTGGAACCTTTCCTTGAGTAGTGGGTGCAGGGGGAGAATGAAGGGTACCGCTGTTTGAAGTGCTGATGATGTTTATCTGGTCCTCTAGTTTCTCAATGAGATCTTCGCGATCGGCTGCTGTTGCTATTGAAACTCGATACCGGAACACTGATCTCTTTAACTGCAGTGTATTACTCAAAGAGTCGAGGTCTACAGTCTCGTTCACACGTAGGTGGTTATGCAGATGCTTCAACCAACCTAGCAATGATCCATGACTTCTGGCCGAGAACACAAATGGTCCTAATGGCCTTTCCCTGACCAAATCTGAATTGTCAGTGTTGCTATTCGCTAGCTCAGTCGTCGGTGATTTTAGAGAAACTTCGGTACCGGAAGGCTCATAGCTCTCGAGAATAGCATGAGCATTGGTGCCACCGAACCCAAAGCTTTACGAGTGTTAGGTTATGACGGTATTAACAAAAGCAATTTCACATACCTATTTACGCTAGCCCTACGTGGTCCGTTTCCTGTCGCTGGCCAGGGTAGGAGAGATGTTGGAACCTTCAATCCATTGTAAAATGGCTCAATCTTGGGGTTTAGATTGTTGAAATGGAGGTTTGGCGGAATCGATTTATTCTGAATTGCTAGCGAGGCTTTTATCAGCCCGGCTAACCCAGCACATCCTTCTAGATGCCCAACAACCGATTTTATAGAGCCACAGAGAAGCACTTCTTTGCTTTGACTATGATCATTAACGCAGAAAGCATCATAGATCGCTTGTGCCTCCGCAGGGTCGCCAGCCTGAGTGCCAGTACCGTGGCACTCAAAGTATTGGCATCGATCTGTCACGGGATCTAAACCTGCGTCACGGTACGTCTGCCGAATCAAGGCAGCCTGTGCCTCAGGTGACGGCATAGTGATACCACTGCCGTTGCCTTGTCCATCTGAATTGACACCAGTACCTCGGATAATGCACTCGATGTGGTCTTTGTCGAGAATCGCCTGACTGAGCGTCTTCAGCACCACAGCGGTGCAACCTTCACCTCTAGCATATCCGCTAGCATCCGTATCCCACATGCGACAACGAGAGTCTGGCGAGAGCATGTGCATGGAAGACTCCATAATGTACCAAGCCGAGTCCAAAAGGAGATTGATACCCGCTACAACTGCCTGGGTAGCCTCCCCTCGATGGAGGCCCTGTGCAGCAAGATGCAGGGCAACAAGCGAGCTTGAGCAAGCTGTGTCCAAAGCCAAAGACGCCCCTCGAAGATTGAAGACGTAAGACAAGCGATTTGCTAAGATGGTACGAGATATGCCGGTTGCAGTATGACCACCCAACGTATCAGGATCCCGAGACTGAATCATTCCATAATCATCTGTCATTACACCAACATGAACCGAGGTTTGGGAGCCATCGACATCACCCAGGGACATTCCCGCCGCTTCGAAAGCTTCATAGACGGTTTCCAAGAGAATTCTTTGCTGAGGATCCATATCGGCCGCCTCTTTAGGATTGATGTTGAAGAAGGCGTTGTCAAAATGCTGGACATTTTCGTCCAGCAGATAGGACTTGTGGAGGACGTTTGAACGGCCGCGCATGTCGCCGTTCTCATTGTAGTAGCCTGTAGTGCCTAATCTATCCGGAGGGAACTCCTTGAGAATATCTTTTGGCTCTCTCAAGAGATCCCATAGTTTTGAAGGACTGTTGGCCGCACCAGGCAACCGACACGCCGTTCCAACGATCGCTAACGGTTCGTACATGCTGTTCAAGTAAAGACAAATTTGACAAAATGTGAATGAATAGTCTACTAAAAAATAACGGGGTAATAGAGGCTTTTGGGTTTTCTGCGACCTCACCCAGGAAGTTTAACGAACTAAAAATCAAACACAAGCCACTGTGGTCTCTTATAGTGTTTGAGAATATCTTCAAGTAGGCTCTTGGCGTTGGCACAACCGCAATCCAATTTTTTACAAGACGGTATCTCGGGATCAATCCATAGGCCGAACAATCCCTGTCCACCCAAAGACACCGCCTCTCTTTACCGAAGGCTAATATCGAATGCTCTAAAACACACTGGATGTGATATTGGCTTGAAACTGAGACACACCCATGTGACATCCAACACTTCGCCCCGGCCTAGACCCTTATTTATGGGCCTGTAGTCATGGTGAGCGAAAGAATCCATATTAATTCATGTGGGCTCAAACTGAAAAGGTAATTATTCCGGAGGTGTGGGTTGGCTTACCTGCTTCATGCGTGGGGTGGTTGTAATTGCCCCATAGGATAAGTAAGGGGCCACACACGATACTATCGTTCCACTACCTTAGCTCACCAGTGACCAGGTACAAATCTGACATACTTTAATCGGCGGGCTTCAATATACCGCGTGGTAATCCCTACTAGCGTATATAAGAGAGAAACTCTTTCACCCTAATGCAGCCATATTTTGTCCTCTTATGCAAGTTCACGTATTCTATGCTTACGCTAAGTAATCTTACTAACACTTCCAAGGCTCCCTATATCCGGAAGGAAATAGGCGATCATAAACTCGGTTGATTTGCGGGTCTTTTACCATTTTCAACTCTATCGTCCCACCGTAACTACCCGTTCTCTTCTTTCCCTCATTCGACCTTTCCAGAATTTTCTTTCAATTATTGCGTAGACTCTATCCCCAGTTTGCCAATTACAAGTTTCTCTACCCTCTTCCCAACTCACAATCTTGGGCCACACAATGGAAAGAAATCCCGAAATTATCCAATATACGGACTTCTCACCGGATGGAACGAGTTCCCAGCCTCGAGTCCCACTCTTCCTCATTCACGATGGTGGCGGTACTACCTTTACCTACCATTGTCTAGAACCAATTCGCCGTCCTACATACGGAATCTTCAACCCACATTTCCGCAGTGGTGGAAGTTTTGAGGGTGGGATACGCGCAATGGGTCGCCTTTATGCCGCCATGATCAGGCGGACTTGCGATGAGCCCGACTTCCTAGGAAAACGCAATCCTGATGGAACTGTGGATGTTCTTATCGGGGGGTGGAGTTTGGGTGGTCTGCTCTGTCTTGAAATCGCGAAGATGTTAGCAGGTGATCGAGACGTGCGAGTCATCGGCGTCTTGATGATAGAGAGTGGGTGTCCTTTCTACCTGCCAACCGCCAAAGGTCATCTCGAGACTCTCGATCACATCGATCTCTCTACGATAAACAAGAACCATTCTCTGTCTGTTCGGGCCATGAAAGAGGCAATGCGGGTAATTCGCGAATGGAGCCCGCCAGTATGGACAGCCAGCCAAATTCAGCAGAGACCGCGATTTGCATTGTTGCGAGCCACTGATCGTCTGCCAACGGGCAATCAACGAGGAATACATATCCTGGATGTTTATCGCCATGAACCAACCCTTGGGTGGGACAAGTATGATCCCAACCTAATCACGGACGTACTGGACGTGAATGGCAATCACTTTGATATGTTTTCCTTCCGGAACATGTCTGGGATTTCGAAAACCATACAGAAGTGCTGTGATACACTGGAGAAGCTTAGTCATGACGCATAAACATTGCAATTTGAAAATTCGGTTTTGTAGAGAACAGGAAATATCACGTGCTACATAGATTCAATTATAAAGCAAGTAGTAGAACAAGACCCATTTTCGGACGCGTATGCAAGTGACAACTGTCGTGCAGTAATATTGTGGGGCTTTGTCAGCCTCGCCAAGGAGAGATTGTCGGCCGCTAAGTACCGACTTGAACGAGTGCCGGCTTGAACGAATGCCGACTTGAACGATTGTGTCACGCAAATTTATGCACATCACCGATCCACCCTTACACGCACGTAAGACGAGTGAATATGGTCACAGTACGCGTCGCATTTCACGGTAGAGGATGACGTGAGATTCTACACGGGCCGAATTCTTATCGTTCCAAATTTTGTCTTCTGCATCAAACATATTGGCAAGCCACCGTAGTTTAGCCAAAGCGCGCCAAGAATTATAATCAATAGTTTGGGGCGAGATCAGGTCGGTAAAAATTAGATGATTAGAAGGATTTCTTTTGCCGATATATTCAAAGGATCAAAACCCGAAATTGGTAAACATTACACAAGGTGCGATATTATCCCTTTATAGAACGAAGCGTTGAATACGAGACAACTTTCTTCTTCAGAGAGACTCAGAGAGTACCATGGACCAGAAATCAGAGTACCAGCCCAACATTTTTTCCCTAATCATTAAATTCAACGCAAGCTGACTTATTTCGCCAGGTTCTACGAAAAGGGCACCGGTCTTATTGAGCACGTCTTTGGGAGCTTCATTCATGTGTGGCGCCTAACTCCTGGAGAGACGTTCTCTAACGCGGTTATTCGCCATGAACACTACCTAGCCCAGTGGATGAGAGTGCAAAAGAACCAAAAGGTCTTGGATGTTGGATGTGGCAATGGGGGACCGACACGGGAAATCGCGCGATTTCTCGACGTGAATGTTGTTGGGGTCGATCTCGAGGAGCATCACATTCGAAGCGCAAAGGTGCACACAGCAGCAGCCAAGCTACAAGACCGAGTTTCGTTCGTAACAGCAGACTTCTTAAGTATGCAATTCGACGACGCTTCGTTTGACGGTGCCTACTCGATTGAGGCAACCGCTTATGCGCCTGAACTTCAGGACGTGTATGCAGAGATCTTCAGGGTGCTTCGGCCTGGTGCCAGATTTGCTGTTTATGAGCCTGTTTTGGCGAGTACTTTCCGCGAAGAAAACGCTGAACATCGGAAGATTCGACAAACATACGAACAGCTAGTTGGAGCCCCTCCCCTTCGAGATATGACATCAGCAACCAAAGCAATGATTGCCGCTGGGTTTGAAATGGAGGTTGCAGAAGACCTTGCAGAGAGGCCAGGAAGCATTCCGTGGTATAGCCCTATCGATGGGTCTTATGGGATGATGGCATCATGGTCAGATACGCTTGCCAAAAATTATTATTCGTTCCTAGTGAACTCGCTAGGTTCCCGTGGTATTTTATACTATATGGCTGGCGCTTTAGAGACGCTGAGGATTTTGCCTTCAGGGACGCGTGGGGATGCGATTCAGGTACTGGATGCAATGAATGCACTTCGGATGGCGGGCGAAAATGGAATAGTAACTCCGATGTTCCTGATGGTCGGCAGAAAACCTCTGTCTTCGGCATAGAAGGGCTCTGTATATAGCTTAGCTTTGAATTTCGTCAAATACACCTTACAAATCACGTGTTTGAAAGAAGGATCCGAAGAATCTCCAACACTGAACCCTGTAAGGAAGTTTTGTGCTTGGCTGGGCGGCCTTTGGACTAGGTTCGGGGGCCGATCGCGGTTTGCTGGCCTAAAATGTAAGCCGCTGCATGTGGTGAACAGCTGACAAGTTATGCAATAGCAGGTACGTGGAGCCTGATAGTTGCGGTTGCGTTAGAATATACTATGATGTATAGACTCCACTTAGGAAGGTTGCACTGCAGCTAGTGGTGGCTTACGCTTGATAATATTTCCGCTTGGCTGATAACCGTGCCTCTTAAAGCCTGTGGGGTTTTGACTAACAGTAACTCGACGTATCGTTGTTTCTCTACTAGCTCATCAACCTTTGAAAGAAGTTTTCTCTCCACGAAGTATGGATGTTCAAGCCCTTTACCACATACTTCGACTCGAAGTACTGCACCCAAAACTGCTTTCTTTTGCAAGAGATGGACCACTACCGCTCATGTGGAGCAACTTGACCACTCGATCTAAACCTCTTCAGCCACTAGAACTTGAGGCGCTCAAGGGCCGCACGGCACTCGTTGCGGGTGCCACATCTGGATGTGGCCTGCAATTAGCCAAGATTCTGGCGGCGCATTGCGCCCGTCTTATCATCACTGCGCGCGATACTCAGCGGGGCCAACAGGCTCTAGAAGAAATTCGGAAGAGCTTGTCAGGTGAGGCAGCCATGAAACCTGAGATTGACGTGTGGCCGCTCGAGATGGAATCCTTCCAATCAATCCAGAAGTTCAATGAGCGATTACTTGGCCTGCCGTCATTGGACTTTGCAGTGCTGAATGCGGGAGTCTGGCACCTTCACTTTGCCCAGTCGGCAGACTCATTTGAGACTCACCTACAGGTCAACTATCTTGCTTCTTGTGCCATCTCACTTTCTCTACTCGATGTCCTTGGGCGCGGCCGTTCTTCCTCTGGTTCTCGCCCGGGCAGACTACTGAATGTCACTTCCGAAGGCCATGCGCTTGAGGATATCCCTGCCGGTAAACGAGCTAGCGAAATCTTCACGAGCTTCAACGATCCGAACAAGTTGACGAGCTATCACCGTTACCGACTTTCGAAGCTCCTCAGTATGATATGGACGCATAAGGTAGCTTCATCTATCGATAGCGCTGCCCTTGGAGTCGAGATTGCTTCCTTCACGCCTGGAGCTAGCCAGACGCAGATCTGTCGCGACCTTGGATCTGGGCCTATAGTACGCACAGTAATGAGTGTGTTCTGCCAGTCAGCTGAAGAAGGGGCCTGGTCGTATGCCAGAGCCTTGGTTGCTAAAGAGTACCACGGCCAGTATTTCTTCAGAGACCACGCTTGCGAGTATGCATTTACCTTTCCATGAAATTGGTGTATTCGCGTCGAGCCTTGCTGACATCAATTGCCAGACCCGCGGACTGCGTAACTGCAGAGAAGGATAAGCCCTTTCATGAAGATTTGGTCAAGGAGACTGTTAAAGTGCTAAAAGACGTGGTTGCAATCCCCTCTAGCGCCCCTGACTGGTTAGGAATTTCTTCGGCTAGTCCAGTTCCGGTATGACTTTCTAGATGATGGAAACTGGATGCGCAAACATTGTACTATGTCTGTTTTTTGGAGCGTCAATCAACAACAAGCAATGAGGTGTACTTCGCATATGAGGTACCAAGATACAGAGCCGTGTCAAGCGGAACTTGGTTTTGGTTCCCCCGCGGCCGTTGAGCTTGCCGTAATGGATTCAAGCTGGAGTCAAACTTACGTAAAATCGAAAAACGTGACGAATATGAAAGATTTCCACGCTTTTCCAAGGCTACAAGCCCTTTGAATGGGTGTCTAAAGTGGCCGGCACGCTGGGTAGGTATCTGGAGAGATTTGCATGTTCCATCACACCAGCCCAGCCAAATACAAGTACCTCAATCCTAAGGGCTTTTCTTAGCGGCTTGGCCCGGCTCAGAGCCCGGGCACTCCGCTCTCGGGCTGTCAGCACTACCCCTTTACATCGCTTGGCTCGTCCAGAGCAGGAAACTCCGTTAAATTTCGCCCAGCCATTGAATACAGAGGCGATACTCAAAATCATGGTAGTCATGTAGGTAAGTAATGGATATAGTGGACGAGATGGTGGACAACAGCTACGCAACATTTCTGAATATACTGAAGATTGATTGCCGTAAAACCCACAATCACTGTCACGATGCATCGCCATCGCTGCGAACAAAATCACTGTCGCACGGCCATCTGTGAGCTAGCGCACGTGCTTTGTGTGACTTCCAAGACAACACGGAACCCGGATGCGGGTTATTCCGCATCGTACCACAACCAAAGAAACATTTGTTGTTTATTTCTACCAAGCGCATCAGCGAAGCATACTCAAATATCAAAGTACGATCCCCCGAAACTACGAGACGCCTTTCCGTCTCTCAACCCATCCACAAGAAATCCCAATATACGCCATGAACACTTCCCACTCTTACTACCCCTTGGGTGTGGTGATTTCCAACTATGTTCCTAACGAATGGAACACCTTGACGCTAGTCTCTACATTCGCTGCTACCTGTGTAGTCATTCTGTCCACCGCTACGACCATTGCAAAGAAAGTAAACCCTCACATTGCGAACTCAGAACTGTCTAAGGTTCTCTGGTTCACCCTATGTACGTTTGTTCTCTACGGAGCCGTAAATAAAGTCGTAAATACGCAAAGTGCTGACCAATAGCTAGGCAGCGCCATTCATCTCCTCCTCGAAGGATACTACGCGCGAAACTTCGCTACCCTCCAGGGTTCCCAAGACATCCTGGCGCAGCTCTGGAAAGAATACTCCCTGTCTGATTCACGATATCTCACTTCAGACTCCTTTGTTATGACCATGGAGTCCGTTACCGCCTGGGCCTGGGGCCCACTATCCTTGATTCTAGCGTCTTTTATAGTCACGGATAATCCTTTCCGACACCCACTGCAGATCATCATCTCTACTGGACAGCTTTACGGTACTGTGCTATACTTTGCGACATCTACATTCGACTCTCTTGTGTATGGATTCGAGTACTCACGGCCTGAGAGCTATTACTTCTATGGGTATTACGCATTCCTAAACGGCATCTGGATGGTTATTCCCACCTGTAAGCGCTCTTCTCTTTTGTTGGGAATCGTGAGTGTGACATGCTGACGATTTCAGTACTTATCGCAGATAGTGTACGAGCTTGTGGTGCGGCATTTGCGGAGATTACGGGGAGGAAAACGGCTGAGATGAATGGGGATGCAAAAAAGACTTCTTGAAGGCATTTGTCGGGGTCACACAACGGGCAAGGAAGTCTCGAAAGTTTTGTCGAGAACATGACAATGCCCTTTCATGGGTACCCGGCCTCGTCCAATTAGAAGATACGTAGACGAACGTGGTCAGCATCTTTACGCTTAAAAGTCTTCCAGCTTGAGATTTGCATTTGCAGTGTACCAAATAAATTACCTACCCAAGGAATAAATTACAGATTGTTGAAATCTGCGCATTGTATGGTACCGCGCTCTTTGAAGACCCGCGCGAGCAGTGTGAAACCCAAAGTCTGTTGGGTGGGGCTACTACCGCCTGGGTGCGGTGTGATAGCGCGTCAAACTCGGGGTCAGCGACGTAGCACGCGTTAATCAAGCGTGTTCGGAGACCGATTCAATCTGCTGCAGACTTGCATCCTTCATGGGCTTCTTCCATCTAAAATGGCATTTGAGCGCGAGGTCAGGCAGTTATTCTGAGGTCTGTGTGGATTCGGGTCCGGCGGCTGCAGCCGCAAGCGAACGTGTGGCTTGATGGAGCTGCAGGCACAGACCGATCGCCCCGTGGCCTGATCCGCCCTTTACTATTAACCGGAGGTGCCTATGCCGCCGGCATGAACAGGATTGATTAGTCAGTCGTTCCTCGGATCGCAAGGCTTGAATACCCTAGTTAGGTATGAAGACCAGTCGGATGGCTCACCAGATTTGACCAACACGCTGATACCTGGGCGTTACCAAGTGATCACACCAAGACTATCCCAAATACCAGGCTGACTTCGTCAAGACCAACAACCCACTTATTATGCACCCACTATGATCCACATACTCGTGGCCTATCGTGTATGCGCGCCCCAAGAAGATTCAGCGAGATGCCCAGACAAGTTCGCCCCACCCACCCAAGATGAATTGCGTCTTCACGCCATCCTAGTGAGCCACGACAGGCAGCGGTCCAAGATCCCGGTCTTGTCTGCAGCCATTCCAGGCTAAGTGCTTATCTCAACAGAGGCAGCCGGGCGAAGCTGCAGAGAGTTGTCACCAACACTAATCACTAGAGCAAACATCGTGGAGTGCCTTCGCTTCAAACTCCACTGGAACGTCACTTTCGCCGTGAAAAAATGCAGCTGACGGGCGATACAACCCCGAAACTGGGCCGCTGAATCACCGCCTTTACCCACCCAATCACTTGTGTGGAGGTTTTCGCCGTCGCCGATTCGAAATCGGGTCACACATTGACTCACCGTATCTACCCCAACACCTCAAACTAGAACTGCTCCTCTTCTTGGGGCTAACTGCAGCTTTGGAAAAACCTGCTAGTGGAACTCAGTCGGCGACCGAAAGGCAACGGCGGATGTTTGATGATGCCTTTCAGGCTGCTCGCATCGCGAACTTGCCGCCCACCCTCTAACTCGAGGCATATTCATGGCCGAATGATGTGCGTTCCCTTTGGATGCTTCTAGACTACTATCAGACTCTCACCATGCCAGTCTGACATCAATCTCGTAGCGAACCTGAGCTAGTACGACGGTATAGCCAGTACTGATACCATGGCTATACGCCCCTGGTATCTTTCGTACGAAGATTGATGAGTCCGTTGAATTCGGCTTCTTATCTCTAGCGATTAATAATTGAGATGAAATTTAGTAACAAATATCATTTCTCAAGTTCGTGTCGTTCTGATATCGACTGCGTATACTGAATTTACTTACAGTTGGCTATACGCTAACCAAATCACTATATAAACTATAGGCCTTAGAACACTTTGATAGATAATCATGAAAAATTTGTGCGTTTCTAATTGCAAGTGCAGACCTTATTCCCATTTCCAATCTTGCTTCGCTAGGTCTGCATATATGTCTAGAAAACCGAAAATTTAGTGTTAAAATACCGTTTATCAATCCAAGTGCCACAATTGGAATTTCTCAAAGGGTAAATAGATGGCAGAATAATGCCTTGCAACTAGGGGACACACAGAATGATAGATCAAACTTTTATCAAATTCTATAGCACAGTATTCTATTGACCCAAATATAAAGCATATATCAGTGAATGTATCCCCTATAAAATCATCAAAGTTCACAAACTGATGAACTTATTAGTATAAGTTCAACAGCAGTGACAATGCTAGAGATGAAGAATAAAGCCTACAGTAAATACTTCTGACGTTATGCTGCGTGATACTGACAAAAAGGCACTCAGCTGATATGTTAGTGAGCACGACTAGGGAATGATCTCAAGTATAAAGAGAAAAGCGTTGACAATTAGACTATTCTGCATGTTCTAGTATATATAAGAGTTTCAAGTACATAGGAAACGACTGTAATGTCTGGAAAAGAGTTCTAATGTTTGTGGTTGGCAGACCCGCAGGTACGACCTGTCAAAGAACGAGCGAGAATGTTACCAGGCTTCATGTTCTTGACGACAGGATCGCTATCAAGCCTGTTAGACTCTGCGAGCCACTCAGTTGGGATGAAAGTGGTCGAGTTATCAGCAAAAACAGCCTTGCCACCAATCATGGTCAACAACACCTTGTTCCTGGCTAGTTCTTCGTCTGGCACAGCCTTCTCGTCGAGGTAATCGCGATCGATAACAACAAGGTCGGCAAATTTTCCAACTTCAAGGGATCCGATGCTGGAGCTGCTGTTGAGGTATGTTGCTGCGGCAGTGGTCATTCCACGGAGTGCGACCTCGCGGGAGAGAGCGGGCTGGTCGTCAAGACGTCCAACGAAGCTGGCGCCGAAGCTGGCATGAGAGTTTCTGTTCTGGGGATCGCCCTTGCGTAGCACACCGATGGAAAGAGCAAGGAATGGATCGAGGGGGTCAACCGGCCAGTCAGAGCCGTATGAAAGCAGGGCTCCTGCGTTATTGAGAATTCCGTGTGCTTGGGCGCGAGACATGCGCTCAGGGCCAAGAGTCAACGCATTCTTATCTGCCCAGTACGTTGCCTTTGATGCCCACTGGTAGGATGCGATGATGGGTATACCCAGCTCTGCGAAGCGTGTCCTGTCTTGAAGAGCAACTAGCTCAGCGTGGGCAATACCAATTTCGGAAGGTTGGAAAGGTCGGTTCATGGCTGTAGCAACGTTGAGGACAGTTTGAACGGCAGCATCACCAGAAGCGTGAAGATGGATACCCAAGCCAGCACCCAGAGTACGTGTTATGATGTCTTGGATCTGCGATTGATTTGCGTTGGGAACACCGAAGTTCCCGCCTGGAACCCATGTACCGTTGCCATTATCCACGAGATAAGGTTCGAGCAACAAACTAGATGTAGAGACTTCTGGAAGAATGCCATCGATGAAGAACTTCACGTTTCGCCAGTATTGTCCCGGCGCATTCGCCACTAGGGTAGATTCGTCCAGTGCCCTCCTAGCCTCTATTGCCTGGGATATGATGGTCGGGAAATCAAGCGAACCGAAGGTACCGAAGCAAGTGAATACTCGAGCTGTCAAATCCCCCCGTTGTTTGAGAGTAGTCCATGCGTCATGTCGTGCCTGGAGAGCGTCCATGATGGTAGTAATACCCTTATGGCGTAATTGTGACAACGCGGCAATGCCGGCGTTAAGTTGAGGGATGCCACGATCACCACCGAGTGCTCTTGCTGGACCACTGGCATTTTCCTCAAGGAAACCACTGGGGTCGCCATTGGCATCACGTCGGATTATGCCGCCCGGTGGGTTTGGGGTGTTGCGGGTTATGTTGAGCATTTGGAGGGTCCTCGAGTTGACGAAGACGTTATGCTGACTGGTAGAAATTATTGTAATAGGCCGGGTAGTTCTGAGCGAGTCGAGCATAGCCTTATTGCCTGGGCCATTGATGGAAGTGAAGCCTTCTCGATCAAACTCCGTTACCGTCAACATACCAGTCTCTCCGGGCTGACTATCGAGGCAGTCTTGAATAATTTTGCGGAGAGCGTCCTGGGTGAGCTGCTTGTAACGAAGGGTACACCCAAGCATCGCTCGGCCTGCATCAAAGGGATGGACATGGGTGTCAATGAGGCCGGGAATCACTGCTTTGCCATTCAGGTTCACCACTTTCGTAGATGCCCCAACAGCAGGCTTGCAGGCCTCCTCCTCTCCAACACACGTGATAGTTCCGTTGGTGATGGCCAAAGCCCCACCGGTAATTGTAGTAGATCCAGAGTCGAGCGTATGGATGATACCATTGACAAAAAGAGTGTCTGCAATGGGCAAAGTTGTGCGTTGAGAAATTGAGGCACCCACCGCCGATCCTGCAAAACAGGCAAGCAGGAGTGAATTAATTGTCGGAGCCATTGTGCTAAAAGAGAGTATAGGAAATATCCGTGAGTTGAATAGACAATGGCGAGGATGTATTAGAGAGAGGCAACAGTGAGGAAGGAGAAGGTGAGGTGGATGGTGAGGGTGATTTTGTAGTGGTTGGAAGTCTGTCTGTCTTATACTATTTTTCTGTCTCTCAGTGCATAGACTCACAACTCCCTATAATGAGTGTCACCCCCACCTGCTCCGTTGCGCATACTACTGTGGTGACAGCGAGCTGCTCGGTAACGCATGTGAGAAGGGCCTACGGAACTCATAGGCCGGCCAACCAGATCGATTATCACTCATCGGCTAGGGGATGCCTAGTTAACAAGGCTATTCTGAAATTATTTTGCCAGTGTAGACATTTGAGGACGTGTGACTGTAAACGCGTCCTCAAACATGATTGGACCGGACTCCGTTCGACAGGACTGCAACCCCTGCCAATACTCCGACATAGTGCATCCGGATATTTGGTTACACATGCCTTCTATGCAACATTTCATGCCTCCGCCACAATTGAAGTCGCAGCGCAATCGGCTTTACAGCATACTCAGAAAACTTGAACATTTGAACTTCTGTCGATACATGATTGGCATGACAGCACCCATCTAATGCTCACAGCAGCAGATGTGGTAGCCACCCAAAATTTATAACTCTCAGGCCTTTCGGTCTGGAGCATGCCATTTCCCCCTCGCCAACCATCTTACGCGGCTTTCACATAGCGAAGCAATGTGGTTCGGCGCCGAACTCAAGTGTCAATCGCTGGAGCCAGCTTCACGTATTTGGTTGCGAATCTTGCGAGATCGCATTGAGGCGCAGAATGTCTAGCGTAACGGTTCTAAGTGGCGGTGGCCCCTTTTTGGTTTTGAATTCGGACTGTACTTACCTGATTGGTAGCGTACATCGGTGCAGAGGTAGCCCTCACCGAAATGAGGCTTGGCGCGCCACAACACAGTTAGGCCGAACCCTTAGGGTGTATTCTCGAAATGTATCTTGTGCCTGCGTTGCGCCACGAGGCAGATAGGGCCCTGGGTGCCACTTGTAGGGCTAAGTCAGTTGGGCCGCTGATCCGAAGTCTCAACTGTCAAAATCGTCTACCCACTTTTGAGCCTACACTCCGTCCGAGACATGCTACCAGTAACACAAGGCTTCAATTTCCCCGTCGTATCAGCGTCATTTATTTCATGTAGTTCGTGTGCTATATACCCTATTGAGGGCACCTCAACAAATACTGCTCCACGGCACAACTCGAAGCCTTTCTGGTGCCGGTCGAGAAGAGTAGCGAAGACGCTATCAGAGATCAGGGAAACTTTTGAGGAGAAGTAAGGTGCTAGAGAAACGAAGTACACATGCCGTATCCTCCTTCTTCTCCTTAATGGACCTGTGAAAAAAATGGCTCAACATTCGTGTCTAGCTCACTTCTCTGAGTTTGAAATGCTATCCTTCGTACCTTCGTACCTTAGTACCGAACCATGCAACAATATCAGAGAATGCTCCTACGATAGTCCATCCTCACACTGGTGATGAGGATGCAGATGATGATCTTTAATCGCCTTCGGTAGCCGACGGAGACTCCATGATGTCTGAGGCCGAAGATCATGTCGACGAAAGTAACTGATTGTATCATGCTGACCGGACTGGGGGCTTAGCACTTGTTGATACTCAACAACCGACAGCTTTCACGAAGCACTTCTTCTAGGAGAAATACAAAGGGTCCTTGACGTTGGAACTGGCACAGGGGAATGGACAATTGCATTTGCTGAAGCATATCCTAGTGCAATGGTAGCTACGATGGATGTATCCCCGGAAGTATCTGCGTTGGGCTTGTTGGTACATGGCCCAAGATAAATAATAGGGAGGGGTTGTTTATAGGGCTACATGGATATTTGCTCGAAACTCTGCTAAAATTTGCTCTGAGGGCGTTGCGTGAGATGAACTGGCACAAAGAGCAGACTCCACGTCTGCCGGTCTATTCGGAACATCTAGATTAGAGAGCCAAAACCTTGATTGATCAGATTTATTTATCAATTGATTGGTTTCAATTATGCTAATGCCGCATTGCTACCCTATGTCGTGTTTCCGCCCCATCGCTCCCGTACCATAGTGCAACCTTCTATTAAACCTCTCTTCAAGTCTGGGAGGCCTTACTGGAGAGCTCACTGTGCAACAAAACTTATGATAAACAAGTAAGTCGTACCATGTTTCTCACCAAGACAATCACATGGGTTATTAGGCTAGGCTATCACATACAAACTGTGGCAGTGTAACAAGGTCTTTCATTTATTGCTTTTTCCAATCTCCCGATCACCGAGCTCCGAATGTGATTTGATATAATTAGCGTTCACTTGAGTTCACTTGACTCTGATAGAACATAAGGTATCCACAGCATTATTGCAAGGAGATCGTTTTATGACTGCCTTGGGTGTTGTCTGCTAAACTTCAGAGGTTGGAGGGATGAGAGACGGTATAGGGATGGTCGGGATTTTAAGGAATATCTGACGTTTAAAGGCAAGATGAGCCATCATAATTCGAATTGACTTTTCGGAAATTCTACGTATAATTCCTTTCTAATTCCTCTCTTTCCCTTGTAACTCATGCGCTGATGCAAGTATCTTGTCCAGAGAAGCGCTGCGTAGCGCAAAACTAAGAATAAAACCAAGCCCACTAATCCCGGCCATGACCTCGAACAGTGACTGAAAGGCTTTGCTGTAGGCCTGTATTACGGCTATCCGTTGAGCAGACGTTGCCGGCAAAGACACAAGCTCTGTGATATATGACTCCGCAGTTGTGGCGATGACAGTCGGTAAGCCTGCGTCCGACAGATAGGTAGCTAATCGATTTTGAAAGACAGCACCGCCAATGGCGACGCCCAAGCAAAGGCCCAGTCCCCGCATGAATGCGAACAAGGCAGTCGCGCTTGCTACGTCTTCTACCGTGGCCAATGCCTGCACGGCGAAGTTGTGGCCGACCAGGAGTGCGCCTTGTCCAAGGCCAAGGACCAAGAAGATGAAGACCATAGCCACGACGGAAGTCGATGTACGCAGTAGGACTAGTAGTCCCATAGCAAGCGTGTTCAAAGCCCAACCTACCCACACAGCCCAGCGCCATTTTCCCGAGCGTGAAATGGCTAGGCCAAAGAGAGCACTAGCTGGTATAAGCCCGCATCCGATCGGAAGAATGACAAGGCCAACGTTCAAAGGCTTTCGAGCTTGCACGCTCAGTAGCAGCAAAGACAGGTAGTAGATCCCACCATACAGAGTTAGGCCCTGTAATAGGGTGCAGAAATATGCCGTCATGAGCGATCGGTCGCGCAGCATGCTCCTGCGAATGAAGGGTCGTTTGGCGAGCGAGACTTCCCACAGTCCAGTGAACAACAGGCCTCCTGCGCCAACACACAAAGGCACGAGTACCTGGTAGCTATCCCACGGATGCTCATGCCCTGCCCATGTAAGTCCAATGAGTAGAGCAGTGCTACTCGCAATGAACAGACAGGAGCCCAGCCAATCGAATTGGAGCAGGTCTGCTCTCACAGATTTCTGTGCACGACTGATGCGGACCACAAATGGAATCATTAGCAAGCCAATCCCACAGAATGGGAAGTTGAGATAGAACAACCAGCGCCAAGTCGTCTTCTCCGCAATGACACCTCCGATGATTGGGCCTATGATCGTCCCTAATGCCCAGGCCATCTGAGAGACTCCGTTGTACTTGGGCCGAAAGCGCAGCGGGATCATGTCGGTCATGATGATCAGGTTCATCACGATGACGCCTCCGCCTCCAATACCTTGCATTGCGCGTCCTGTCAAGAGCACGCGGAAGTTGTTGGCAAGGCAGCATATGAGCGAGCCGCCGGTGAAGAGCACGACTGCTGCGAACAATATCTCTCTGCGGCCGAGGACGTCAGACAGAGCGACAAGTATGGGCTGGAACACTGAACTGGTGAGAAGATACGCCGAGCCGGCCCAGAAAGTCTCGTTGGCGGTGCCGTTCAGTGCAGTCGCGAGCGTCTAGACGCGAGTTGTCAGCTTTCGTTGCATGCGGCATACAAAGAACACTATCACTAACTGGCAGAGCGGCAACTAATATTGTGGCGTCTAGTGCCACAACAATAGATACTACCGCCAGGCATGTAAGGATCAGCTTGATCTGCGTCGTAGCGGTCCAATTTCTGTCGCTCTGTGACACTTCCTGACCCATGGGAACTTCGGATTCTTGCTTGGGGTTTAAATATGCTTCAGACGAATTGGGCACCTCCTCGACGAGACCACTAACGATGCCATCACGAGTATTAGAGCCTTGCAACATGTTGAGACTTAACAGGCGAGATTCGCAGTAAGATCAAAAAATATGATCCCTTCTCAGAACAACATACAATTGACCTCGCTTTTGTTAGAACTTGAGGACAAAGGCGAATTGTTGCTCTGAACGGCGTTGCAGCGTCAGGCGAAGGCATGTCAGATGAGTAATCTACATAACCGAGAATTACCCCTAATTGCCAGGCTACACATATCGCAAGTCTCCGTTTTCAATCCTTTTTACGTGATCACGGTGTAGAATCGGGGCTGGGACAGCCGTTACTGCTACCACACCTGGTACCTCATTCCCATAGTGAAAAAAACATTTGTTATAGCTCGTAATCTATTCCTCCAGGGCCATCGTAGGGCCATCGTACGGGCGGTGGTTTTCATCCCCTGCAAGTTAGTCGGGTCCCTTGGCGCGAATTGCAATGCTCCGACTTCAGCCCCGCAGAACGGCAAAACAATGCTACACATGTCCATATCATGAATTTCACCGAAGCTGAAGCAGGATCTCAATGAACAACGATGGCCATGATCCATACAGTTACTACCTGACTTTGGTAGCCTAATAAATGATGCCATTCTTGGGAAGGATTTCAAGTAGCAGCTTGTCAGCTTCCGTTTCTCTATGCGTGCTGGCCGTGACGATAGTGATAGTTGCAGCGTTTTTCCAGCGCCGTAAACAGGCGCTATAACTGAACAAACTTGGTAATAGAGTAGCGGCCTATCCTTCAAAATTGCCACTTGGTAAAGAGCAGTACGCTCACAATGATCTCTACGCGGGGCCCGGTCGCAATCACGGTCTCGTGGCCCGTCTACGAGCTCTCTCACCATTGGGGTGTATTCGAGAAAATTAAGCACGAGATACGGGACGCGTGAGCACGAATTGACACGTAGCCATCTTCATTTGCTCATAATCGTAGGATTGGGTTTGAGAGGTATCCAGATGGGGAGGCACCGAAGGATTTGCCAACTTTGAAGATGACCATGAAAGAGACCTTGCAGCTCAATCATCCATGTATGAGCAATAGGCAACCCACGCCTTGCGTGTCCGCAGTAATCTTGAGTGTGATGGGACTCAACATCCGCGAGGTTAAAGCAGACACGTGCTTGTCACCTGGTGGCAGAGCAGATAGCCAGCAGCCGATTGACGTGCTCAAGGGCGAGCAAATGGGTAAGTACAGCCGGTGACGCGCGAACGGCGGAGAAGACAAATAGACACTAACAGGCTTGGGCAGCGAACGGGGTGATGAGCTCGCAACGGCGTGAGGCTGTCATGGGGCAATAACGCGTTGTTCTAACCCAAAATACTAGGTACCTGTAAAGGCATATCAAGTTGATTATCGAGTCAATTGGATTCCTCTACTGAAGGCAGTGGGAAACTGCGTCAAGAGTCTTGGGCACTCAACTTTGATGGGGCCAGTGCCAAGCCACTAGTGGAGCGCTAATCGCTGGGCGAGAGACTAGCCCGTAGGCGGTGCTCGGGTGCAGCTGCCCGCCTACTCTGCAATCAACCAACACCTCCCTCGTCTGCTTGGTGAAGAGCAAAAAATCGTTTCCTGAGGCAACACGGACAGCTTCACCAAGCTAGCACCTTCCATCTGGCTCTGCGGGCTGGCCCTATGCCCCTCGATTCACCAATGTGAACTAATGAAACGACATCCTTCGTTGATCCAAGGCTCATCAATTGTCAAGTTAACATCGAAAGTATGTTCTCCAGGTCGTACTGATAGCAGCAATGGTGTCCCTGGGACTGCCTCTCTCGCATGTTCGCTGAATTTGATGGTGCATTCGACTGGAACCTGGATCGTATCTGGTCAGCATAGTCCTTTCTTGTTCTGCGCTGGGAACATTGCTTACAACAGAGTCCTGCTCTCCGTGTACCATCCAAGTCGGAGGTAGGATTGACTTAGCCCTTAGATTGGCAACTACGTCTAACCTTGCATCGGGATTTCTCTTCGCCGTTCTCGGCAGCCAACCTTGTTGCACCATTGCCATAACTAGTTCCCAGTCATCAGTTGGATTGCCTGATGTCCGAGTCTTTCCTTTGTTTTGTGTGATGTAAGATCGGATCATCGCCTCCGCCTGCCGCGGCGCAGGGGGCCTTGATCCCCCGATAATCCTTGGCAAGGGTAAATTAAGCAATGGAACGTCGAAGCAGAGCGGGCCATATAGCGCCAGAACAGCTCTTATTTGAACATTTTGGTGTTCAAGCGCAGAGTGCACTCCAATCACCGCTCCCGCGCTCTGGCCAGCACAAATAGTTCTCTCAATATCTGGTCGTACGTCCCAAGATTCCGAAGCTGCAATTTTAGGAAGAGTCCTTACATACCACGTCCAAAAGGATGCGGCATCATCCAGAACATCGCTCGGATTGGCTTCAGGCATCAGTCTGAAATCCGGCGAGATGATCATCGCGCCTTGGGACTGTGCGAATTGGATTATCCACGTGGGCCACCATGGCTCGTACATCCGATCGCCAGTTATGAACCCTCCGCCATGCCAAAAAACTAAGACCGGACGAGGCGCGGTGCCCGGCTCAGCGCTTTTCGGCGTCAAGACCGATGCATACAGTTCATGGTTGGTAACTGTGCAATAAACGAGATCTTTCCTGTGAAAACCGGCGAATTTTGACGCGGGCGGAGACACCATCCTCAAATGTAGGACTCTCGGTCTTTCGTGTGCTGATTGTCGTCTGTCAAGGTCAGTATTCTACCATATCCGTTACTGTGTTTTACATTGAGGTTGACTGTACATAGCACATTTGATCAATGAAGATGTCTACACACATTCTAGGATCGCTGAGTAAGCTCGATGCCGTCCATTTAGTCGGGGCCGGACACGGCACGGCGAGCGGCACTACCGATGAATTCGCGATGCCGAGCTGCACACATGACATGTGCAATTGAGAACCAACACTTACACGGGAAAGCTGTTTCTTTGGACTCGAACGGGTCTGATGCAGCTACATGGCTACGATGTGGATTATGTTTATCCCCACAACTCTATAAATTACAAAGTCTAATTAACCTAAATTTGCAAATTCTTGACAAAGGCATATGCATTGCCTTCATGAGTATTGAGGGATGGTAGGTGAGTGAAAGTGATCCATCACATATGACAAGCTTGACTAAGGGCTACCGTAGTGGAACTTCGATAAGCTATCGGCAAATGCATGTTCAATTTATGACACCCTATCAGAGCTGCTGGCGAAGGCTTTTACGTAGTATCTTCCCACTGGGGTTGCGCGGTATGCTATGAATGAATTTCACCTCGCATTTTGCCACCTTGAACCGTGCTACAAAGTGCAGCAGATGGTCCGTGATATCTGCGGGGCTTACTTCTCCTTTGGGCACAACAAAAATGACGGGATGTTCTTCAACACCAGAGCCATGTCCTACAACGGCAGCGTCAAGGACTCTGGGGTTCTTGTAAAGTGCTGCTTCCAACTCAGCCGGTGCCACCGACCACCCGTTTACCTTGATCATATCTTTTACGCGGTCGACAAGGTATATTTTGCCGTCCTCGATATACCCAATATCTCCCGTCTTGAGCCACCCATCCTTGGTGAAGGCTTCCGCAGTGGCCGATGGGTTATCCAGGTAGCTACGTGGCATCTGTGGTGCTCTGACGAGAAGTTCTGACGCTAGCCGGCTTCCATCAACGACCAGATGATCTATACCACTCAAACGTATCTCATAGCCCTGGACTGGACGACCAACTGACCCTGTATCGTCGCATTCGGGATATCGGAAGGTTGTGAACCAACCTCCTTCACTCATGCCCCATCCCTGTATCAACCGCACTGGGCAGTCAAATAACAGGGTGAATTTTGATCGCAATTGCGCGGACAGTGGGGCACCAGCACAGATGACCGTTCGCAGCGACTGAATGTTCTGGCGTTCATCCGGATCCGCTTCGGCTTGATTTGATAGTCGCATCAAAACCGGAGGCGCTACCAGAGTTTCTGTCGCGGAGAATTGTCGTACTTTTCGCGCAAAGGAATGGTCGTAACGGCGCATGTAGAACGATGGCAAACCAAGGCGGAATGTGTTGATGGTCATGTCCGTAAATGAGTACGCATGAAACATAGGCGTGCAGTACAATCGGCGGACATGATAGGGCTTTGGCGCATCTTCGGTAGCCTTGCTTTCCAAGATCAACTCGCGATGTGTCCGTTGAATCATTTTTGGCAGACCCGTTGTACCAGACGTGGAGAAGATAGTGGCAGGAAGGTTGTCTGGTATTGCGCTCAGTCGTGCCTCTAGTGTTTGCGTCCGTGGACGCTGAATGAGGTCATGAAGTGTTCTGTGACCGTCCACAGGCCTCCCGCCATTTGTATCTTCGGATAAGATGTCTGTCCAGAGCAAAATCTCAATATTTCCAGCACATGCATCTACAGCAGTCTGCACTGTTGGCATATGCTCCAGAGGCGTGATAACATATGAGGTTTTGGAAGAGGTGAAGTGGTGCTGCAACTCAACACTAGTAGATGCTGGATTGGTGCCTGTCCATGTGCATGAAGATGCCAGTATCGCCAGCACAATCACGGGATACAAGACCTATCGACGTCGAGTCAGCGAGAATCCACCATGGCATGTATGTGGCTTGTGTGTACATCGTTTGGAGAGTGTACACAGACTGTGATTCCAGGCTCAAATGAGCCAGCCAAGCGGGTGATTAATTCGATGGCTTTGCATCTAGTCAAGCGCCGTGATGGCTGCTCCGCGTCCGTAAGGATCTGGCCGCGTCAGAATGTGCCATGAGCAATTCCGTTTATATGCTGCGACACTCACGGGCGTATCCTCGTCGTAAGTTCCAGAGAGCGCCCACGATACTAGATTCCTTTCTGGTCTCGAGGTTTGTGTTTCGTCCCAAAAGAGTGGTAGCTGCGCCAATGGGTTTTGATAAGTGTCTGGTGCATGTACGTCAGCTAAAGTCTCGTCAACTACACGTTGGCCAATTGCGACTGCCATCGCTGAAAATGAGAGGCCCAGCCCGATTAAAGTAGTGGTAAAGCAAACTAGAAATACTGATGAGTTTCGACTTTCTTAGACGAAATAGACAAAGCACCTTGTGTAGAACGAGATAAGACTAGGTAAGAGGTGATCCGTTGGGAACAGCCGGGATTCGAAACGAGTGGCGATATTGTGAAGGCATTACCGTGATGCTGACAATGTTACGTATTCATCGTACTACGTGCAAAGCAAGGCGTCCCGGGGTCGCCAATGCGTCTGACGAAAGTCGGGGCAAACGGGTTCGTGGACCTGCTTCCACCCCTGCGATTTGGCGGCGGTCTTCACCTGGAGAGCCGCTACGGAGCACAGTAATTGTTCGTTATCTAGTTCGATATTATGCGGGTCGTTACAATTGCCAGACGCTCGTGAACGTCACAATACTTTTGCCGAATATTTCCGCACCAGCACACGGGAACAGCGTCTACATCGTCAGGGAAGCTTCCAATAGCACCCTCAATGCTATGACAGCTGACAAAATGCCAAACAATCTGACATCAACAACCATAGTGGCCAATGCGCTCAATGGTCACGTGGACGGCTATACAAATGGGGACCTCCATGGCAGTGTCAATGGTAAGAGTGATGAAGGAGTGAGTGACGGTTTGAATACGCATACAAATGGCGTTTCCCATGCTCACACAGGGGAGGCGGTCGGTATGAACGAGGAAGACCCCCTGCATATGCCCATAGCGATTTGTGGTATGGGCTTGAGATTGCCCGGTGGACTCCGGACCCCCTCAGAATTGTTCGATCTCCTTGTAGAGAAGAAGGACGGAAAAATGAAGGTACCCAAGGAACGGTTCAACGTCGATGCCTATTATAACGCTTCCAACCCGAATAAGACGGGAAGTCTTGCAACGCCGTATGCTTATTTTATCCATGAGGACCTTTCTCAGTTCGATACCTCTATGTTCGGAATGTCAAACGCAGAGGCAGCATCTGCAGACCCGAGCCAGCGCCTGCTCTTGGAGGTTACGCGTGAGGCGTTTGAAAGCGCTGGTGAAGCCGATTTTCGTGGCAAGAGGGTTGGAACGTTCGTAGGCGACTTCACCGCTGACTGGGAAGACTTGCAAAATATGGACTTTCAACACACTGCATCACACAGGGTCATGGGCAAGTCAGACTTTGTCCTCCCAAACCGCCTTTCTTTCGAGTATAACCTCTTGGGGCCCAGCATACTCGTCAAGACAGCTTGTTCGGCAACAGCCGGCGCATTACATTCGGCTGTGCTAGCTATTCGTTCCGGGTCCTGCCCTTCGGCAATTGTCGCAGGAGCAAACCTTATTTTGACTCCTCGGGCGAGTATCGAAATGTCTGCTCTAGGTGTTCTTGCACCGGACGGGGACTGCAAGACTTTTGATGCTAAGGCTGATGGTTTTGGGCGCGGTGAGTCTGTCTGCGCTCTATATGTTAAACCTCTCCGCGACGCCGTCCGCGACGGAAATCCTATCCGCGCAGTGATTCGCGCTTGTGATAGCAATGCGGATGGAGGCGACGGCTCGCGAACATTTGGGACTCCCAATGCCCTTGCTCAAGAAGCTCTCATTCGGCAGACATATGCAGCAGCCGGCCTACCGTTGGCAGAGACCAAAGTGATTGAGCTGCATGGGACAGGTACCCTTGTTGGCGATCCACTAGAGACTGCAGCGATCGCCCAATGCTTCGGCGGAGAGGATAAAGTGTATATTGGATCAATCAAACCGAATCTTGGGCACGGAGAAGGAGCCTCTTCTATGGCAAGTATCATCAAGGCTACTCTGGCCCTAGAGTCCAGAACCGTCATACCCAACATCAAGTTCAGTGATCCCAATCCAAAGATACCATGGGATCGCAACCTTGTCGTGCCGACAGAGCCACAGCCGTGGCCCATTGGCGCACGCGAGCGCATGAGCGTGAACAGTTTTGGATTAGGAGGGTCAAACGTGCACATAGTCCTTGACTCTGCATCTTCACTTGGGGTCAAGAGCCAGCATCGGCAAGCTCAGCTCGAGGACGATATACAGTCCCGTGGAAAGCGTCTGCTGCTTCTCTCTGCCAACTCAGAACCTTCAATTACACGGATGGCTGACGAGTACCGCAAGTATCTCGATAAACATCCCCAAAATCTAGAAGCCATGGTTTATACTCTGGCCTGGCGGAGAGAGCGTCTAAAGTTGGGCTCCTACTGTATCGTGGACGGTTCGCATGTAAGCGAAGCTGCTGTACCTGTCAGCAGCAAGAACATACATCGAGTGGTATTTGTCTTCACTGGCCAAGGTGCTCAGTGGGTGGGTATGGGGCGGGAGATGATCGAGGAGAATGAGTACTTCGCGGCCAGTATTCAACGCATGGACGACGTCCTCCGGAGTGTTGAACATCCTCCTTCGTGGAGCCTGAAGAATCTTTTAATGTCTGATAAGGATGATAAAGATCTATTCAGTTCTACTGAGATTTCACAACCTGTCTCCACTGCGATTCAGATCGCCTACGTGGACACTCTCGCTGCGTGGGGCATTACACCAGCGGCCATCATTGGCCACTCCAGCGGCGAAGTCGCTTCTGCTTACGCTGCCGGCGCCCTCACTAGTCGGGAGGCCATCATCACATCGTACTATCGCGGATACGCATGCGCGCACAACAAACTTCCTGGTGGTATGGCAGCGGTTGGTATGGGCTCGGAAGACGTTGAGCCATATCTACAGCCTGGTGTGGTCCTGGCGTGTGACAACAGCAATGCAAGTGTGACCCTTTCCGGTGATTTGACAGGCTTGCAAAGCACCATGGCGAACATCAAGCAACATCGACCAGATATGTTTGTGCGCCAACTTCGCGTACCTATGGCTTACCACTCATCGCACATGAGTACTGTGGCAGATCTTTACCATTCTTTAATCGCTCATCATCTATCACCCCAGGCGCCCAAAATCCCGTGGTACTCAACCGTCTACGGCAGAAAAATAACAGAGGCTAAAATCGCTGGTCCAAAATACTTCATACATAACATGGAGCGCCCAGCCCTCTTCAGGACCGCTGCCTTGCAATTGCTAGAAGACCTTGGCGATGACATGGTCCACCTTGAGATAGGTCCTCATTCCGCATTAGCCGGGCCACTCCGTCAAATCTACCAAGAAAGTGGCCTCACGCCGCCGTACGTAGCTGTAGCCGAACGAGGCAAAGATGCCGTAAGCTTGCCCTTTTTTTTGCGGAAGATAAATCATGTTATATGTATGCTAACCTCTCAATTCACCAATTTGTAGGCAGAAACCTTCCTCCACTCTATTGGCAAACTTTGGTCTCTAGGCCTGAAGCCTGCCATACCAAAGTCACCTAGTGCCTTTACGCTACCGGATCTGCCGACTTATCCATGGCATTACGATGGTAGCTACTGGACTGAGAGCCGGTTGATGGCTGACTACAGGAACCGTCAGCATTGCAAACATGAGCTCCTTGGACTACGCGTGTTGGAGAGCAGTGATATCGAGCCAGTGTGGAGAAACCTCCTTAGGCTCAGCGATGTGCCATGGCTAGCAGATCATTGCGTGGAGAAAGATATTGTCTTCCCAGCTGCCGGCTACATTGCCATGGCGGGAGCAGCTGTCGGACAACTGACATCCTCGACTGCATACACAGTGCAAGAAGTCAACATCGCTACCGCAATGCTAATCACTGAGCGAGGGACGCGGGAGATCATTACCTCCCTCCGAAGGCGGGACTGGACCACTACCAACACAAGCAGGTGGTGGGACTTCACCATCACTTCCGAAAATAACGGCACCTGGACAAAGCACTGCTGGGGCTTAGTAACGGATGGATGCGGTCTAGCTGAAGCGTCCTACGAGGTTAAACCCTATACGCGTAAAGTTCACTCTAAGCGATGGTACGATACAATGGCACAGGTTGGCCTCAACTACGGGCCCATTTTCAGGGGACTGTACGATATCACAGCAAGTCCTGTTGATCAAGCAGCCAACGCAAGGGTCACCGATTATCCAGAAGATTCAGCCGCCTATGCCTTGCACCCTTCTACCATGGACATGATCTTGCAGTCTCAGGCCATTGCACTCACTCGAGGTCAATACCGCGAATTCAACACCTTGTGGCTTCCGACCTTTATAGAACAATTTTACGTGAGCGAAAAAGGCACGTTGAAAACGCTGGATATCTGCACTTCGTCAGCCGTTGTCCAGGGCTCGGCAATAGCCAGCTCTCATGGCATGGTTGGTGCAGAATTGGTGTATGTGCTCAAGGGATTGAAAGGTGCCAAGATGGCAAGTTCTGGCAGCCAAACCGAGACTAGACAGGGATACCTGTCGCTTGAATGGCACCCTCCAATTGAATTTGTGCGCCATGATACGTTGATCCGCCCGGCTGACAATGTGGAGGCTGACCTGGTCTTCCTTGAACGCTTGAGTCTCATGTGCGCGATCGAAATACAACTAGAGGCAAAAAACATCACCTCATTCGCACAGCCCCATTTCGTGCATTTCATGAACAGCATAGACAATCAACTCCGAGATAAGCAATGGCAAAGTCTCATACCCGACGCCGCTGAGTTGATAGGGATGAGTCGTGGAGAGCGGCAAAAAGAGATCAGAGCATGTCGCGAGCGTAGTAAAGGTGCTCGGTTTGAAAATGCCGTCGAGATGCTGTGGCGCGTCTGGTCCAATATTGGCGACATACTTGAGGGTCGACAGTTGTTTTTGGATATTGCCCTGGAGGATGGCGTGCTACCTGGATTCTATAATGAGTCGAACTCCTTGTCTGACATCAACGACTGGTTCGCTGTTCTTGGGATGTCCAGACCTTATCTTCGTGTTTTGGAGGCAAGTCTTTTACTCGATTTTTTTCTTGAATATGTGCTGACATTCGTACCTGTTCAATCTAGATTGGTGCAGGCACAGGTGGAACAACTGCTTGCGTCCTAAAAGCATTGCAATCGCAGCAGAAAGAGCGCTTGTACCAAACATATACCATTACCGATGTCTCCGCTGGGTTTCTTAGCCAATGTCGCGAGAGATTCAGCAACTACAGTGATCTCAAGTACGCTACGTTGGACATTAGCGCTGATCCTATCCAGCAAGGTTTCGAAGCTGAGAGCTTCGATCTTATTATAGCTTCAAATGTAATGTATCTCCGCGGCGGAATGAGGGGTACGGAAGCTGACCCTCTGCCATCTCTAGGTCTTGCACGCTACTCCGAATCTAGAGCATACATTGAAGAGGTGTCGTGCGCTATTGAAGCCTAATGGCTATCTTTTCTTACAAGAACTGTGCTCCGGTAAGTCATGTCGTTCTAAAGCTGCTCGTTCATACGGCATTTAACACAATTGTCCATAGTCAACAGAGTTCTCGATCTCACGATGGGATTATTTGATGGCTGGTGGGTCGGCATTGACGATGGTAGAGCCGACCGCGCTCCGGTCAGCGTGGAGACGTGGAATTCCAAGCTACGCCAGAGCGGCTTCGACGGTATTGAGACGGTCGTCCGTGACAACACGCATCCGCAGTTGTTCGTCAACGCGAATATCATCTCCCGCCCCACAGTCACCGCATCGGAGGTGGGAAGGGTCACATTGTTGCGGCCGAGTTCTGATTTGAGCGCTTTTGGTAAGAGTATGAGTGCTGCGCTTGTCTCTCAGGGAATAGAGATTGATGAGTGCGTCTGGGGTCAAGACGACTTGCCCCCTGGACAGCATGTGGTCTCGCTCATGGACGTTGAGCCAGAGCGTGGCGCCTTACTGGCCAATATTGATGCCGAGACCCTGGATATTTTGATCAAAACCATTGCAGACGTCTCGGGAGCGATCATTCTCTGGTTAATGCCTCCAGCCCAGGTTGAATGCAGTGATCCACAATACGGACAAATACTTGGTATGGCTCGATGCGTCCGTGCTGAGCTTGGTGTGGATCTCGTAACACTAGAATTGGACGGCCTTGACGGTAACGCGAGCCAAGTCGCCGCTCAGTTGCTCATTCAGCAGGACGCTGCGCGCAATACAAAACCAACTCTTCACGACGACCCAGAGGTCGATTCCGAGTTTGTTTGGAAAGATGGGCAAATGCTCGTGAGTCGAATGCATATGAGTTCTATTGCAGATGAACTCGCCCAAACTACTGAGGCACAGCGGACTAAACATCTCGTGATTGCTCAACCTGGTCTGCTACAGACCATGTATTGGACCAGCCATGACCTGCCACCTCTGGACCCAGATCATATTCAGGTGCAAATGAAGAGTGTTGGCCTCAACTTCCACGACGTTGCCGTTGCGATGGGCATCATGGATCCAGACCACATGGAAGAAGATGGATACCATGGGCTTGGCTGCGAGGGCTCGGGGATCGTAACCGCTGTCGGCAAGAACGTTGATCATGTCGCCGTAGGAGATCGTGTCATGGGCCTTGGCTTACCGAATGGTACTTTCGCAACTGAAATACAGCTATCAGGACCTCTCTGCGTAAAGATACCAGATGCTCTAGCTCTCAGCGATGAAGAAGCATCAGGTTTGTTGATCCCTTACCTTACCGTCATATGGAGCTTGGTGGAGAAGGCTCGCCTGAAGCGTGGGCAAACACTTCTCATTCACAGCGCTGCCGGCGGCGTGGGTATCGCTGCTATCCACATCGCGCGCTGGTTAGGCGCAGATTTTTACTGTACGGTTGGCTCTCCTGCCAAGATCGACTTCCTTGAGAAGGAGCTGAACGTGCCGCGACACCGCATCTTCCACTCTCGGAATGACAGCTTCGTGGACGGCGTACTGCGGGCCACCCATGGTAGGGGAGTTGATTTTGTTCTAAATTCGCTGTCTGGTGAGCTCCTTCACGCTTCATGGCAGTGTGTTGCACCTGGGGGCTGCATGCTGGACCTTGGAAAACGAGACTTCTTGGGTAGAGGGCGTTTGGCCATGTTGCCATTTGCAAGCAATCGTGCGTTCTTTGGCATTGACGTTGCTAGAATAGCCGCGACCAATCCGTCCGACTTGTCGCCATACCTGCGCCTGGTCGTGAAGCTGCTCCAGGATGGAAGTATCTTCCCACTGCTCCCAACCACGAATTTTAGTGCCAATGAAATAGTGGAAGCCATGCGTTACATGCAGAAAGGCGTACATACCGGGAGAATCAGCGTACGCATTCCGACCGATGCCGGAGAACTCGTTCCAAGTTCCTCTAGTCGCAAGATTAAATTTCGAAAAGACGGCATGTACCTGCTAGTGGGCGGCCTCGGAGGTTTGGGCCGATCTATTATATCCTGGATGGTCCAGCATGGGGCTCAAAGTTTCGTTGTGGTGTCGCCAAGTGCGGGTTCACGCGAAGAGCATAAAGATTTCATTGCCGAACTGCGAGAGCAGAAGTGTGAACTAATTTGTGTTGCGGGCGACATTGCGGATGCAGATGTCGTTCGTCGCTTGGTCGAAACAGTCGGACGTCCAATCAATGGTGTCATCCAACTCGCTATGGCACTTTGTGACACTGGCTTTTTAAACATGGATCACCCCTCATGGACAACTGCAACCACCGCGAAGATTCACGGAACGTGGAATCTACACACATTGCTCCCTAGAGACATGGACTTCTTCATCATGTGTAGTTCTGCTGCCGGTATGATGGGCTCATATGGCCAATCTAACTATGCAGCTGCGAATACATACCTTGACTCGTTCGTACAATATCGACATGGACAAGGTCTTCCCGCATCAGTACTAGATATCATGGCTATTGGTGATATTGGTTATGTGGCATCGAACAAGGATGTTGCAGAACGAATGGAGAAGGACATTTCGCGTTACATCTCGGAGACGGAGTTCCTCGAATGCTTCAAACTATCTCTGCAGCAGTCCTTGCCTCGGCCAATAACCCAGTCCCTGACGACAACGGAATCGCAATACAAAGCCCCTGCACAGATAATACTCCTCAACGAGATGCATCGCCCGCTAGCAGACCCTCAGAATGCGTTTCCTTGGCGTGTCGACCCTCGCGTCTCTGTTTTTCGCAATAACCAAGGGTCTGCAACAAAAGATTCTGACCAAGGGAGTGAGAGCTTGCGTAGCTTTCTCCTTGCGTTATCGACTCAACCCGAGAGGCTAGATGACTCTGCGGCGAGTAATTTCCTCGCAGAGAAGATAGCAGAGCGCGTGTCAGCCTTCTTGATGGTCAAGAGCGATGCTATTAACAACAGCCAGACGCTGACCTCGATGGGCGCAGATTCGCTGGTTGCGATTGAAATTAGGAATTGGTGGAGGCAAACATTTGGCGTCGAGGTTTCGGCTCTGGAATTAGCAGATCCTAGCAACACAATGGAAGCGCTTGGCGGGTTGGCAGCACACAGGTTGAGGGAAAAGTATTCTGCGCAAGCAACGTCGTCCTAGATCGCCTTAATCTTCATAATACCTTGTGCTAGAAATGCTGGTGGAAGACAAAATTTATAATTATTTCCCCATTTTGTTTAATCTTGTACAACGTCGTTTCGCCTGCAAGGTCCTATACTAAACACAGTGTTACTCACTTAGCGCCCAACCAAGGCCCATACAGAACAGCACATATCCATGAGCACGAGAGCTTCCAAATATGTTCTGCCACATAGATACGTGGTTTAACTCTTACAAAACCATGCTGCCCTGAATTCTCTTGTAGCACTAGGAGCTTATTGTATGACTGCGAACTTCGTCCAAAGAGCCACTAGTCGGGTCCGCTTTGAAAACCACACCCCTCGTGTTCGGCTGACTTTGAATGGGGTACTCCAGGGGCTTACCGGGACCGACTTGTAGTTAAACTGTTGCGGCTGCGACTTATCGACAACTAGTCACTATACACGCTTCGTGGCAAGCCAAAGCATGCCATTGCCAAAGCAGTCGTTTTGACGTGATCCATTTCGGAGTGAACTGTGCTAATTGACTTTTCGCGCTTGTGGTGTCACAAAAATTTCATCGAGCATCGCTGCGATTTTCTTGAGCAAAGATGGCTAGTCACAATCTAGAGGACGTTTCGGTATATTCAGAGACTGTCAAGTCTGCGCCAACATACGGCGTTGACCGCTTCTTGACACCACCGAGGTCATCAGCATCCAGTCAACCCGTTTCCCCGACCGATGAAGGCCATGACACAGCTATTCGTACGCCTCTCGTGGCACTTGCTGAGGAGATAATGAGCAACGCTCGTAAACTCTGCGAATATTATGCGGCGCATTCACTACCACAGCCGTCATTCGATCTTGAAGGCCAGGAGGACTACTCGAGTGACCTTCCAGATGATATCCAGGAAGTGCGAGCCAAGCTTCGCGGTGCTACCGCCGATCTACAGATTCTCGCAGCTGGCCCTAAAGAAAACATCATGTGGATGGCTTGGAGCTACCATGATGTTTCTCTTCTCCACTATGTTTCTCACTTTAAGATTGCCGAAGCTGTGCCACTTTATGGGACGGTAGCCATCGAGGAGGTAGGTGTGCCTTAGTCTTGTATTTTGTTTGACCCACTAGTTGACTTCACCCTCAGCTTGCGTACGCCACTAAAACTTCTCCTGGCCGTTTGATGAGGATGATTCGCTATCTCACTCTACGTCATGTGTTTGCTGAACCAAGTCCCGGACGCATTGCGCACACGCCCTCGAGCAGGCAGCTCGTAACGTCCGAGCATGTTCGGAGCTGGGTGGACGTACGAACAGAAGAAACTGGACCTGCAGCATTCGGGTTGGTAGCAGCTTCAAAGCGATGGGGTACGGACTCGCAAGAACTTGATCAGACGGCTTTCAGTCACGTGCATTCGAATGGCGAACTCTCACGTTTCAGTTTGTTGGCACTGCCTGAAAACAGGCACCGTGAAATAAGATTCGCGAACTTGATGAAGGCACTGCAAGCCACGGAGCCATACGACTTGAAGCACACTGTGAGTGGCTATGATTGGAAAGGTCTAGGTGACCAGGCGCTTGTTGTGGATGTTGGAGGAAGCAGCATGGCAGCTACGGCACAGGCAATTGTTAGGGCATCTCCGGGCCTGACTGTTGTAGTGCAAGAGTAAGTCCCAAAGAATCTGTTGATGTTGAAGGCCTAATATTTATTCGCCGATGCTAGTCTGCCTACAGTGGTTGCCCAAGGCCGGAAGATACTGCCAGTGGAGTTTTCGGACCGAATCACCTTCCAGGAATACGATTTCCTGAAGCAGACCCAGCCAATCACTAATGCGTCAGCGTACATCTTCCGCCATATCCTTCATGACTGGTAAGTGGCCTCGCAATGTGCTGCTCTTCAAGTTTGCTAAAGCTGAAATTTACCCTGATCCGCAGGTCGCATAAATATGCCACCTTAGCACTTCGTAACACCGCCTCTATCCTTCAATCCGGCCAAAAGTTGATCATAATTGATGTGGTGATGCCAGTACGTAAAATTAGAGGCTGCACATTAGTGACTAGATATTGACTGACCTCATCTGGAAGGCTCCACGTTCCGCAGAGTCTACCGTCGAACGCACGCTCCGCAGTTCCGACATGGAGATGATGGTGCAGTTCAACGCCCTGGAGCGCGAGGCTCGTGACTGGGAAGATCTTATCAAGGAAGCAGATCCTCGCATGCGGATTCAAAGTATCCACAAACCTGCCCGAAGCGCAAATTCTATCATCGAAATAGTGTTGGAAGCGAGGGATGAACGGCAGTGATAGGTCACTGAAAGAATCTTAGTCTGCGTTTTAGATATACAATATTGCAGCATAACCTATCATAGACTCTACTCTCATATCTTCATCTTTCCCCGCAAGCGCAACTATGAAAAAACGTGCATCTCCTAAAAAGAAACCCATGTACGCCTTATCCGTAGCCCTAGCCCTAAAGTGCGCCGCACTTCCCTCTACAGTATGACACGTGCCGGCCCCGTCTAAGCGTCGAAGAGGTGGAACACTGATTGGTGCATTCATTGCGCCGACTTCAAGAAGCGAGGAGAGGATACCTGCCCAAGAGCTGGCGTAAAACCGTAAACTTTTACTGCCTCTTGAATCATTGTCTCTGGCGCAATCGCCCAAGCATCATCCCGAGATGTTGACATTGCAGGTAGTACTTTTTACAGCCAAGTATTGGCCCGGAATACTATTCACGGTTGTGTTTGCTTTCCTTGTTCACCAAAAATTCAACAAAGGTCTCAATAAGTATCCCGGCCCGTTGTTTGCCGCATATACCGACTGGTGGAGGTTTGCCGAAAGTTGGAGTCGAGCAACGCACTTTACGCACCAGAGTCTTCACAGGAAGTATGGAGATATTGTGCGCTTAGGACCGAATTCTCTCTCTTTCGCCGACCCAAAGGCCCTTTCTGTTATTTATGGTTTCAACAAAGGGATGATCAAGAGCGATTTCTATCCCGTTCAGCAGCCAATCGCTAAAGGAGTGCGCATCCACTCGCTCTTTAGCACAACAGATGAGGATTATCATGCTAAGTATCGACGCTGCGTGAATGGTGCATTCGCAATGACAACCCTAAGGGGCTACGAGCCACTGGTGGACAGTACGACAGATGCCTTCGTCGAGGAAACGATTAAACGCTATTGTGGTAGCAACAAAGAGTGTAATTTCTATCGATGGCTACAATTCTATGCGCTAGACGTCATCGGTGAGTTGACATGGAGCAAGCGCATGGGGTTTCTTGACGACGATCGGGATGTTGGCAATGTCTGCAAGTCAATGGCGGCCAATCTTGCCTATGCGGCGCCTATTGGTCAGATGCCTTGGCTTGATCTCATATGGGTCAAGAATCCGGTCCGATTACGATTGCAAGAATGGGGTTGGATCAGGTCTGTGACTCTTCCCACCACGAGATTCGCCCTCCAGCAGAATGAAGACCGTGCTAGTGAGCTTGCAAAGATTAGAAGAGATGGAGACCTTGATGGAGAATCGAGAAAGACGCATGATTTCCTGCTCAAGTTTACCCAAGCTCGTTAGTGTGTATCACGATACTTCGAAAGCAGTAGACTGATTTCATCCCAGAGCATGACCATCCTGACTTCATGGACAATGGGCAGGTCCTCGCGACATGTAACAGTATGATTACTGCTGGGACAGAGACAACCGCAATCACGCTCAGCGCCATCTTTCACAACTTGATGCAGCATCCATCTGTGTACTGCAAGCTCATGGTAGAAATCGATGAAGCAGTAAGAGATGGTATCATTATCGAGCGACGAAACAAAAAGGTGAGCTGGACAGAGGCCCAGAGGTTATCATACCTAGACGCCGTCATACAAGAGTCATTCAGACTACATCCTGCTGTCGGTATGACACAAGAAAAGGTCGTGCCTACGCAGGGTCTCGAGATTGCTGGACACTACATCCCTGGAAATACGATTGTGGGGTGCAACCCATGGGTCTTACAGCGACGCCCGGAAATTTTTGGCGATGATGTCGATGCCTTCCGTCCGGAACGCTGGCTCGAGGCCTCGGCAGATCAGCTCAGAAACATGAAAGCAGCAATGTTCCAGTTTGGCGGTGGATCGAGAACCTGTATCGGCAAACACATCGCTTTGTTCAGCATTTACAAATTCGTGCCGACCTTCCTGCGCAACTTTAACATGCAACAGATCAAGGAAGATGAATACCGGCATCAGTGCGTATGGATGGTGCGCATCGAAGGGTTTTACGCAAATTTGTCCAAAAGGCTTTAGAATTAGAGTGTTAGTTCTTGAAGACCGGGAAGTTAGCATGGCTCGTGCGTTATATATTGACGATAAAAGACCCGGGACGCCGTCAAGTAGCCTTCAATGATTCCTATCCGCTCTTCTTCGATTGACGAAAGACTTGTGGCGAAGTATTCTTTTCCATACTCATGCTTATTGTGCGCAGTCATGTGGCGCAGCGGGTTAGAGCCGAGCCACAGTACGGATACGCTCAGTCGGTCCCGCACCATCAGAATGTACCTGGTTGACGACTTGACAACTCTTGGTCGCATTTTGTAGGCTGCTTGCCGGTTGGCCCTGACTTCGCGTTCCGTGCGGGGCCAGGTGCTAAGAATTTAATGTCATTACAAGTCGCTAGATGCCTATTGCGCACTGTAGAGTAGCCGGTACGGCTTTGATAGCCACAAGTCGTATGATATACCATTGTGACCCTCTTTCTTTGATATATTAATGTGACTGTATCCTATTTATTCACCAATGAATTGGTGATCCGGATAAAATATTTAATAGGTATTAACAGATATGTACACATTGAAAAGAATTACTTTGCGCACCCACCTTATCTCAACTCACAATAGCTCAACGCCACGCTACTCAGTTAACTTCAGATGAACCAAATATTCAGCTTGCTATCTCATCTATCAACTCAAACCAGATTCAAGGCAATAGGTCAGCCGCAGCAGTCTTTCAAGTATCTAAAGCAACGCTGCGTCGCCGACGCACTAGTGTCTCTGCCCGACGCGATTGCCAGCCCAACTCAAGGAGACTCAGCCAGCTAGAGGAGGAGGTAATAGTAAATCATATCCTTAATCTAGATTCTCGTGGTTTTGCCCCAACTCTAGCTGTTGTGCGTAAGATAGCTAATCAGCTACTTGCTCAGGGTAGAGCCAGCTCTATTAGTATTTCAAGCGTACAGAGAGTCTTACAGCGCATTTTAATTACCTATACAATAGGTAGCAAGCCTTATATAAGGACCTAGTTACTATAAGAAGCTGGTTTAAGCTAGTGCAGCGTACAAGAGCTCCGTACGCCTACTCTAGCTCTACTAGAGGCTCCCTAGGTAGCTTGCACGCTAAGTAATATACGTAAGTACGTACGCTAGTATAAGAGCTCGTTGGTAGCTTTAATTATTAAGGTAATTAATTAGCTTAAGAAGAAGGCTATAGTTTAAGCGCTTAGGTAGTTACAATCTATTAAGTAATTAGATTGCTAGCCTTAAACAAGCTATTAAGGTAGTCAACAAGCGTAAATTATAGAAGAAGAAGAAGCAGATTTAGAAGCGTAGGACCCTAAAAAAGGGACAAGGAGAGGATATAATTACTTAACTAGAGGCTGATTACTAGATTAGTCGTAAATAGTGGGGAGGTGGGCGGCGTTTGGGCTCGAGTTACTGGGCTCGCGCACGCTGTAAGAGGTGCAGAGAGACTAGGTACAACTTACGTACATGTAAGAAAGATAGAGAAGCTACTACTTAATTTATTATATAAATATATACTCTCTACTCTACTGCGTTGTTGAGTTGTACGCTTGAAGAGGTGTGCAAAGTTGGTTGGGTGCGCAGCTCGCTTGTACGTTATTACTGTACGCCACCAACATCAACGCTAAAGGTCTGCAGCCTAGTTTAAGAGGTGGAGAATTCAATCAGATCTAGAGAGCCATTCTGCCGAAGTTACTCGTAAGCTGACGCTGACGCTTACGCTGACACTTATGCTGACACTATTTAGGAGGATTATAGTATTTTATTCTTACTGCCTGTTAAGGCCGCTGTTGGCTGTCGCTATCTCCATTTCATCACTATTATGCAAGTGTGGTAAATTTTCCAGTGACAAGATCAAATTTTATGCTTTCTAGCAGTCGCCCTGTGCATTAGAGTACTGGTGAGAACCATTGAGCCACCTGGCCCTGCAATTTGAACGTCGAAAGTGGCTAACCATTAGTTTTCCGCCTTTCCGTCCGTGAAGGTCGATGGTACCATACAAGTCAACTGAAGAAAGGCTCAAAAGGGGAACCTCAGGCGGGTCATTGCTATCGCGCTTTTCTGTCAGTGTTTCGGCACAAGTCATCAATGCAGCTGTGTAGTTCGCACAGATGAAGATCCCAAGTCTCGGCTTTGGAAATTAAGGGAGCATGCCTGCATGTTGTTGTATCAGAAGCATTGTACCAACAACGGCGCACAGGGAAAATGGCAGGGTGCCGCTCACTTCGCTTGCCTTCAAATTGGGTATGCAACCCACTTCTATTGTATTGAAATAGATGAACTCATACTTCTCTCCCAAGAATGCCTGAAGCTTGGCCGGTTGCATCTCAAAGATCTATTGATTCGATCGATCTTGTGCCGTAGACATGAGAGTAGTAGTATCGCTGGAATCTTGCAAAGCTGTGGCTAGTGCGTGCTGGATGTGAAGACACAGCTCGTTTTCTGGTAGAGACATAGCCAGAAGGCTAAGGATTCCTGCCGAGAAACTGCACTATCTTCCATTGCTAAATCTCTGCCTGTGTTCACATATGCTGTGACAGTCCGCTGTCACACCGATGAGTTGTTCGAGAGGCGGTGTGGTTCTAGTTGTTAGTCTGCCAGAATGCACGGCGTATGAGTATTATAGCCAAAGCAGAGATAAGGGTGCATCTTAAAGCCGTAAATGGTCGATTCAATGCAAGTAAGCACACTTGGCGTCGACACCGAATACTGGAAATGCCCGTCTCTAACCTTCTGACGTCGGATCCGAGGAATTGCCGGCTGTACGGGCGTAATCAGGGCGTCCATAGGCGACTAGGGTCCAATGCAGATTACAGTAAGCGATTGCCAGCAGCAGCAAACGAGATGCGCACATAATACTAGAGTTGTGGGTAACTGGGAGGAAGAACCATTTGTAGATGTAATCGCAGCGGCCCCGACTAATATCTGTTTCCCTGTTTCTCTGTACTGCTTTTTGTCCCTCACCTTTATATTAGTGTCAGCCACCGGAGCTTGCTTAATGGGATAAATGCTGAGATCGTTGGAGATGCATTTTTTTGTCGTTTTCAATAGGTGCTTTAGCCAAAAAATCTCGTTACCACTCACGTGGAACCGACAACGTTTACCCGTTATGAAACTAGCGTGGAAGGAGCGCAAAACCAACAAATACCATAATCAATGGTTTGATATAAGCACCGAGCATGCAGATGAGCCTTGTCTGGTTAAGACGGCCTCAGACCGGGCTGAGCGTTGCATGACACGCCAACAAGCGTCCAGTCTATCTGCAGAAGGCTCGGGCCGGGGGGCGAAACGGGCGACACTGATCACTCAGAAAGAGCGTTCAAAACGCCCTAAGAGTCAAAACAAGACGCCAAGTCTACCCCCACGACGCGCGTAATAGCAGGAGCAGAACAAGACATGGACCTCGGATCGAACAGGCCCTAAGCTACTAGACCCTCAGTTTTGGAGCTACTATATCAGGGTAAATACATTCTCTGGGTCTTCGGGAGCAGGCCACTTCATCTCACTCGAGTACCTGTCCCGGTCTATCCGTTACTCACCGCACGTGCTAAGCTAGCAATATGGCTCTCCAATTGGGGGACCGAGGGAATGGTAGGCGTAATGCAGCAAAGAGATGGACCGCAGAGGAGGATGCCACCTTGCGAGAGCTCGTTATGGAGTCAGGTATAGAACTCCCCTTAAATTTTTCGTATGGCCTTAGTTCTTATTGACGGTCGCTAATGCAGGGGAGGAGGCGATCAGCTGGGTAGATGTCTCTAGGCACCTTTCTGGCCGAACTAACAAAGACAGTCGCAGGCGATGGACTAAGATCAAGGACAATTTCAATAGAGGTATTTGGAGCCAGGAGGAGGACGAAAGTCTTCGGGTAGCCGTAGAACGATTTGGTCAGCGATGGGCCCTCGTCACTGAGGTGGTTGAAACTCGGAGTCCCGACCGTACGTAGATATCAAATTCCGTAAGCGCTACAAATAACTGACTTGAAGACAAAGAATGTCAAAAACGCTGGCGCAATGCATTGGATCCGAAAATCAGCGGCAATGTGTCGTGGTCAACTGAAGAAGTCAGTAATTGAAGCCATTGCAACAATGATGGCTAACGTCCTTGCAGGATCAGCTCCTCCAAGCCGCAGTCTCTGAGATGGGTAAAAATTGGTCTCAGATCTCAGATCGATATTTTCCAAATCGAAGCCCGCTCAGTCTTAGTAATAGGTGAGTCCGCAGTACCGGCCGGGGTATATGGCGCCAACTCACTCACATCAGGTATACTTCCTTCGAACAACATTCGAAGAACTCTACACTACTAGGCGAGCAGCCACAGCCTCACAACTCATCTGTGGCCCAAAAGAACCCAAAGCCACGTCCAGCACAGAACAACGCATCTGTCACCGACAGCAGCACCCGATTCCCACAAGTGTCTGACGCTCTCATCACACCATCTGCAATAGATGTTATCGACCACTCACACTTTGACGAAGCACTGGAAGGCTCTGAGTTGCAATTTACATGGCATGATGTACCTTGCGACTTCGTAGACGACAGCATACTCGACCCCAACATAGATCACCCCTCCCATCTAGACACGGCTCTGCCGCAGGAGTGTGTGCCCTATCTCGTCAACACTCCGTCTTCGAATAATTCTTCCCTTCCTACAGATACCCAAATGACAACACCATCAATATCTACTATTATATCTCAAGAATTGGACCTCGTCCCTCCCAACATGGTACTGGCTTCGCCTTTTGTCCCGCCCCACCAACCTCCGAGTAGCGCAGCAAGCTCTGTTTTAGTTTTGGAGAACCTTGATGATGAGACACGGGACGCAGTCCTGCGACTCATATGGAGCAAAACGAGGCGTACGACGTTGCGACTGGAGTGACACACGGCCGAAGCTACTAGCTCGCGTTTGCTTGATAGATGAGAAGACTTACAACTGGCAGCTGGGATAAAGCTGATCTAACTCAACATTTTATAAACAGTTGATGAAAAAGAAGATGTTATAACAGTCAAAGACTTATAACTTAAAGGTAGAAGAAACTAGAAAAAGTAGAGTAAACTAGTAGTAAATTGATTAATCTACTTAGCTAAGCTACCTATGAAGCACCTATACTATTTCTAGAGTAGGATATACATAGCTAAGGTTAATCCTTTGCAATAAAGAGCTTGACTGTTGCAAATGACTCTAGTATGGAAGCGTTCAAAACCCGATAATTCTGAGCTTTAGTATCGTGAACCGCCATTAACCTACACACTCGATGCGATTGATATTCATATAGTACGACCAAGATGAACGAAAATCTTCGTCAAGCCAAGAAAATATTCAGTTGTTGGCTGTATGCTTCAGGTACCTGATAGAGATGCCCATGCCCAGAATCAGGATAAAGATGCAATTGTGCATTGCACAACTGTTGTTGCATCAACCAACTGTTGGGCGTTGGGGTCATAACGTCAGTCTTCCCATTGGTGACCAAGATTGGGACGTCCACTTTCTTGAACCGTTCAAAGAAGGCCAAGTCGGCGACAAACTTTGTTATAGCAGCTTGCTGCTTCTGGCCTCCAGCTCGGTCAACAAAAGCTGTACGCGTCTCTCCAGGGAAATTTCTTTCCTTTATTCTTTCCCACCAAGCATGGCCGAGTGCTCTACTTGTGTCAGATGGATAAAAGAATAATTTCATCATATCTTCCTCCGAAGGTAGCTCAGATCCTCCGGCAAGTTCGAAGATCTCTCGAGGAGCAGACACGGCGCCGTCTGCATAACTTGACTGGGTCCCGGATAGAACCAGCTTGTTTACGATGTTTGGATGTTCCACTGCAATGATTTGCGCAACCAAGCCTCCCATAGAGAATCCAAGAAAATCTGCCTTGAGAACACCTATCGCGGAGAGAAACCCCACTGCAGTAGCCGCGGCCTCCTGAAGGGTGTCTGGAATTGTACCCTCGCTATGCCCGCAGCCAGTATTATCGAAGAGGATAAGTTCTCGACTGCGCACAATGCTGTTCACAAGTAGGGGATCAACGATATCCATGGTGCCTCGAAAGTGAGTAATGAATACAAGAGGGATATCGCTGCCCGTTCCAAGTCGCCGGTAGGCGATCTTTGTTCCATTAACGGAAACGAATTGAGTCGGGGAAGATTGGAAAGCCATGGTAACGCGTAGCCGTAGTAAGTCGAAAGATTCAAAAGTACTCTCGTGATGCCAATTATCACCAAGTGCCCCTGCGATTATATCGTGTCGAGGATTGTGATTAGTATACAGGGTCTCACGTGATTACTCAACTTAAAGTAGTACGAGTTTGGCGAATCATCTACCCTGATGAGTAAACATGATTAGAATGAGCAGCCACTATCAACCGAATACGTCAGAAACTGATGCTGATGTATGCCGACGGCAAGACTCCGAGCCCATTCACATGGATTAAGTACTACGGAAAGTAATCAATAGAAGAATAATTGATAACGGAGCCGCGAGATAGGTTTCAAATTAGGTACAGTGCTGGAAGAACAGCTTGCCCTGGAAGTCGGCAGCAACTTCGCTATGGGTCATAACACCACAATACTTGGCGCCGCCGTTCTGGTTGACATAAACGACTCTCAAGGGAGTCTTCATCTTCTGCTTATCAGTCTTAACATCTTTCTCCCACTCAAGCTGGCCATTCTTTCCTGACGTCCCCTGCCAGAACACGGGATACTCCCAAAGCGGAGCACCTTTCACATCACACTCCTTGACTCCCCATACGATATTGTCGCCGCCACCGTATTGGTGAGGATCGCCTGATTTTCCTTTAATGAATCCAGCCTTGCTAGCTTGGCTCTTCGCATAAGCAATGTCGACTTTGAAGTTCTTTGTCTTCGACTTGTTGGAACTCGGAGAGCAAGTGACAGTATCGGCGCGAGCGTAAAGCGGTTCGGCCTTTAGGTTAGGTCAGCAATGATCATATCATCGATAGGCACTTCGGGAGCGTAATCTTTGACTGGCCCAAGGCGCTTCGACTTACCACTACCGAGATGTCGCTTTCAGGCTGAGCGATTGGAGCTGGAGCAGCAAAGATGGGTGCTACGAGGGCACCAAGGAAGAAGACAGGTGAGACACGCATGTTTGAATTTGGTTGGTAGAATTGGTCGTTCAAGTTTGCGCTCCTGGTGTTGGCTAAGCTGAGGCGATCTGGAGGCGTACAATCAAAGAATAGAGTGAACTTTCCAATAATGAACATATAAATAGGGAGTAGCCATCTTATATACCAAAACAAGAGAGGTGAAAACAACCACGAATGATTTCAGGAGGTAGTTTGTCAAGCCGTATTACGTGCATGGTTCTACAGCCCTTCAGAGACCGTAAAATACGACCGGCCACTCAGGGTGAAACTATACTACTAAAGGTTGGGGCCAAGACGATGCGTCCGTAAGGCTGGCCATGGTCACCAAATTGGGGTTTGGTAAGTTTTCGCACATGGGACTCAATTTTCGGTATATTTGTGCTAATATTAGACCAAAGCTGGTTGTCCTATTTGTCACAAGTATCCAGAAACGAGCCAAGCATCACAATCTGGCGCTGAATTCCAACCGAAAAACTTCGCTCATAGGGTAGAATACGATCAGGCAGATCGAATAGGTAAATGATTATGTATGCCGACGTCAGCACAGCCTCTTTCGGGCCGAGTACTAAGTGATCTGACCTGGATGAATTCAAAGCATCATGGAAACCGGGAAATGAAGCCAATTTCTGGGACGCATAGGTAATTCTTGCAGATCGCAGCTAACCCAGCGTTCGTTATATGCACGCCCTGGAGACTATCATTGCTCAGCCACGTGGGACGTGTTTCTATCTCATTGCTGGCTTTGTATTAGCTCCTTAGAATAAAAGTGGCTGAAATCGCCCCTTCAATCACACCCAGTAGCGTTTATGCAGTATATTTAGCAGCCAATTAGTGATTAGATTCGGCCAAACAAAGTTTCAGCATTGAGGTATTTACTTAGCACTAGAGCCGCGAGGTTTCGCAGGGTCGCGTCTCAGCCCTTTCCATTTTTAGAATAGTGAAGGCGCAGACCCGGTTGCCTTGAACCCAGTTCATACCACCCATTTACGGATGCTCACACCCTCTTCCACATCTGTGTATGTATTTCACTCGCTTTTGAATACTTGCGCAAGCTCTAGTAGAGAACAATGGCTCAAAATATCCCATCCTCGCCGACACTCGACTCGAATCTCTATGAAGACTGGGACGATGAAGATGACGTACGCTGGAAAGCCCCGCTGGAAGCTCTCATCAATGGCACTCAAACGCCCCTTCAAGTAGCCCAGAATATCGACAACATGCTTCGCTCTGAAACTTCCGAACGGCTCCAAAAACTTACTGAATATGCTAGCTCTCACGACATGACTACCGAGGAACGAGAGTCATGTGGCTGGGGAGACCTATATCCCCCAAATGCAAGCGCATTTGCACAGACAATCTTCAGATCCTATTGCAGAGTATGCACCGCGTTCTCCCCGTACAGCGAAGGCCAGGATCGATTGATCCAGTTTCTGGAGGAGCTAAAGAACCTTCCCAAATGGATGGCACCAGAAACTTACCCTGATGAAAAGGGTATGGTCCACCGAACTGAGTTTTGGGCTTTTGGGTACAACTGGATCGGACTTGAGGATGAGTTTCGAAGGCAGCATAGTGGTATGTCATTTCCGCTTTCTCGTTTATGCTCAGGTCGTTGTATTTCTTAAACTCTCGCAATATTTTCCATAATGTGCTCAATTGGAAGCCGATATACTCTTCCATATTAACGCAAACACAAGAACTCAAGCCAGAATACTATCCCAAGGACAATCGCTGGCGGAATTTCCAGCATACAATGGCGCGTATCACAGCAGGACAATTTATCTACTGCGCCCCATTCAATGCACTTCAAGACATCATGACACCTATCGAAAGAGACAGCAAGCGCGTACTTGAATACGATATAGTGGCTGCTGCACAATGGGTCATCTGGCCTACTGAATGCCACTATGTCCATCAGGAGTGCTTGAAAAGAGAGACTACAGAAAACAACTGGGAGGCGTGGAGCAAGGATCGATGGAGTCAGTGGAAACGGCAGTTTGAGCTCGTAACAGAGAATGAACTTTATGATGGCGATACGAAGAGTATAGCGAAACAAGCCATTGATCAGATGAATCGGGTAGAAGAAACAAGTGTAGGGGCGCATACATAACACAGTATCGGTAATAGACATTGTAGTCACTCTACGAACACACCCAACGGTCATCGATTGAAATGCAATGCGACCGACGTTGGAACTCTAAAGGTTGCACTTCCACAAATAGGCCACTCGGACGCCCACGAGCACCGACATCTGTTTCTAGTTGCGGTAACTTCATGTTTTGTACCGGGTACGGCGTGGTTTTTTGCCCGCGCAGTATGTTGGCTAGATGCATAGCTGGGCGGGGCACCAGGCGGAGCCTCACACTAGCGCCTGCCGAGCCCTTGGGTCTTCCAGGCACCCACCTAACCTCTGCAACTGTCCTGGATATCGTGGATGAATAGGTACATGATGGATGCCAACACTACTTTGAACCCGTAAGAATACTAACCTAGCTCACCATACCATCAACGTCAACAGACGGATGCTGGTAGTGATTAGTTAATATCGTGACTTGCCCTCGCTTTCCCCAACCAAAACCTCACAGCAAAACACATCCGACCCGCCGACGCTAGCCAATTCAACCGATCGCAACAATAAGTACGAACAAAATGACCTTTCCTCCTTTGCCACTCGAGATCCTGCAGCAGATAGCGGGCTCTGTCGAAACAGTATATCGGCCTAGCCTTTATGCCTTTAGCTTGACGAGCAAGGCTTGTCACAGGGCCTCCGCGTTTGTAATCTTTCGGCAAATAAATATTACAGTCCACCATCGCGAAGCACTGCGGCGCGATGTCGACGGACTTGTTAAGGTTCTCTCCCGCACGGATTCCGCTCATCACGTCCGACGCCTCAGTATCAAAGGGGCCTTACGACTCAATGACAAGAAGACGGAAAGTGATGACCAGAATGGGGGTTGGTGGAAATCTTATGGCCTTGGTGGGGTACTGCCTGGCGAGGAACCAGTTCATTATTCCCGCCCACATGTGGTTTATGACGAAGGCGTCATTGAAAAGTGTTCTGAGGAGGACATGGCATGGGCTCCAGTTGTGAGCCTGCTCCAAGCAATAACTCGCCTAAAAGACCTAATCTATGACTGCCGGAATCAATTTCCGCCAAGCCTTTTAACGACCCTCCACGAGCAGCATCCTCAATGCAGGCTTCACCATCTCTCGTTCCGATTCCGGACCTTACTGTGGGGTGTCCCTTATCCTTACGAAATGGAGCTTGCCACATCCCCATCTCTGTACAGAGTGAAGCTCGCCTGTGGTTCACGGGATACAGATGGCGATGATGATTTCAACTTAGAGGGCATGATGGAGCTTGTTGCCGAGCTTGCTCCTAATCTCAAGGAGGTCATCATTCTGAATCTCTTCCCACAAAACTCTTGGCGTTACCGCCGCCCCCGAGAGTCGTGGCAAGGCCTCCCAGGCTTTAGTGGCAAGACAGTGGGATCCTTGACATCACTGTCACTCAAAGGAGTTTCAAGATTAAATTCGCCAACAATACTCCAGAAGTGGGCCAGATATACAGATTTTGCTTGCTTACAGCACCTTTCCCTCGGGGGGAGCTACGAAGAGAAGGCATCTGGGCTCAGCGGTGAGACAATGGAGTGGGTTGCCCACAATCTTTCGTTCCCCCAGCTAAGAACACTTAACGTTTATCTTTACCGCGACGACGTTTATCTCGAAAGACCGCACTACAGTGAAAATGCAGTCTCCTTTTTCCAGACTTTCGAATTGCTTGAGGAACTATCTATCCATGGGCCGATTGATTTACAAATCATAGACGCTATTTTGTTACATCATGGAGAGACGTTAAGGAAGCTTAGCTTGCGCCCTTTTGAGCACACTTATTCCGCCTCCAATCTTCCCCAGCGACAACATATCCCTATAGAGTTCACCAAGGATTGTATTCTACAGATTCAAGCTCAGTGTCTAGTACTAGAAGAGCTCGCTATTCCAATTAAGCGCAATAAGTCTAGTGCGTTGGAGGCTGAGATTTATCGGTGCTTCAACAAGATGGAAAGCTTGAGATCTCTCTTTCTTACCCTCGATTGCTCGAATTGGCGGATTACTCAAGACAGTACATACGACCCCAAATTTGACGAGGATGATCAAAAGCCTGTGGACAAATGGCACCCCCTGAAAAGAGGTGATTTGAAGGAATTGTTTATCAATTGTGCAGTGGACGAGTCTCTTGCGCGCTCTATATGGAAGACTATTAGCCAAAATAAGAGGGGCAGACGTCTGGAGCGTCTCAAACTGTGGACTATGGAGTGTGATGGTTTCAACTCTGGGATCAACCGGCATCTGAGTCGGTCGTGGCTATTTAGTCGCAGTCCTCGAGACGATCAAGAGGATATTACTGTGAGGGAACTGGCGCAGCATGCAAGGGAGGCCAACGAAGAAGGGCTAAGACGATGTCGTAGATCGGGAGCCGGGCAAGTATTCCGTGCTATTTGGCCTTACAAAGAAGGTGCTAAGGATTGGCTGGATAGCTGGTCGAGCTTTCCTCTCCAGGTCTAGAGGTATCTATTGCTAGAATTCTAAAACCCTCATCGCTGCCCCAGGAAGACCTGCTACGACCTGCGACACCTGCGATATCTGCAATACCTATATTTATTTTTCAAAAATTTTCCCGATATATATACTATACGAGCCATACCCGTCCTTTTTAGCCTAAAGCCAATCGACTAAATCTATTTGCTTAGCTCTCGATAGGATACTAGTAGGTTGTTCATCAATAACGATTCGCCGCTATACTCGTTGCTTAGGTAGGTCTGAGATATGACCGAGTTCTAGGCCTTGTTCCCGGGTACGTGCTAGCTATGGCTGCGACAGTTAGAGTCAATCGTAGCAACGATGCACAATTGATTTCTTGCCTTATTAGCATTCCCTACTCAAATATGGAGCGTCCTAGAGGAGTCGAAGCATTTGTAGCAATTCAGTTATTAATTGAACATAATGACATATCGTGCACTATATATTATGAATATTAAGTCTATTTGAGCACATACGACCATAGGATATTGGGAGTAAGTTTACTTGTCCTATCCGTCGTCTGACGTGATTCTGAATGCAATAAACTGCAAGCAGTTTTGCGTTCATTATTTGTGCTAAGACCATTAGTCTAATAGTAATTGTCAGCTACAGCGCTAGTACGCCTTTAAAGTACCGTCAACACAGCGTCGTTTTACGGCTTCCGTGCACAGAACAAGCTGGCACTGCTCAAAATGCTACTGTCTGGATTTTTCGGGTTTCCTTCTCCCTAGTCTCCCTCCTCCTCAAACATGCGAAAGCGAAGGAATAAAATTGTCCGTGCCGACCTGCGCGATCGATCAAGGAGATCCTTATCCCAGCAAGCTATAATCCGCATTGTTATACGATAAGATTATAGCAAAGGCATGTAGCCCTATATGCTTTTCTACGATACTTGCTAACCACATATCGTAGGCTCTCAGAAAATATCCTAGAAACAAATCTTACTGAGGATGACCCGCTTCCTGAAGTACCATCGGTAGACTATACAATTGTTATTTATATAGTACGTGCGAGGTATCCAGGGCTTGATTGATGACAAGGTAACGATGTTACTGTCAGGAACCGATTCCGAGCTTTACAGCTAACTTTCTGTGCAGTCGCCTTATGACTAGAGAGTGTAGCGACTAAGTGTCCTTTCTTCAGCCTATCTCGAGCTAGTCTCGGATGTCGGTCGGCCCCCGCTGCACATCAATTCAAAGCTGGCTGAGGTGTGATTGAAGCCTTGCTGCCAAAGGCTTGCTGGCACTACGCTCCCAATTCTTGCTAGCCCCTTGACGTCACCCACAACCTCACGCAAAGTGACCTGACACGACTAGTCCGACATCGCGCGATACAACCAAGAAAGGACTAATTGCATATATCATTGTTCTTCCTGGCTATGACGCTCGCGTTTGCATCCACTCAAAGTCTTTCATCTCCCAACTGGTGCAGGACAATCTTCCAAACTACCTCTGACCTGCAAAACCCCCCCGATAGCGAGCCTCTCTTGTATCCCTGAAGGCTGCAGTCCGTTGAAGAGGAAGTTGTCGATGTTGGCACCAATCGGCCTCTTCTGCAGACCCCAATGCGTCTCGCCCAAAGTAGTTGGAGCCTTGCCAGAAATGTTATTCGCCAACAGCGGCGTCAGAATCTTTACTCCGTCTGCACCCGTCGAATAAGCCACTTGCATTTGATTGGCGTCAAAGTCGAGGTACAGCCCGAAATTGTGCCACACGTCGGCGGTGAACGGTGCCATGAAGTATGTCTGGACTTGCTTGGCCCACTTGTAGCCCTGGAGATAAATCACGCTGCCAGTCTTGAGCATCGCGTCTGTCACATCTGGATGCATGAATCCAATGTTCCGACCATACGCTGCGAGATCGTCGCCTCCGCCTGTGCCATTTGGTCCCCGGAGAGTTTCCTGCATGGGCAGCCCGACCTTGAGCGACCAGAAATCGGCCTGGAAGTCTTGTGCTTCATGGAATGCAAGGATGTATTCGTGTGAGAGATTCAAAGCGCGAGCAGGCGATGGCGATGTGCGCATGGAGAAGAACCATGTGACCTTCCCTGACACGGTCTGATTTTTTCCATTGACAAGTAATTCGGCGCGTCGGAGAGCGGTCTCGCGGCCCTCGGACGATGATGCGAAGATGGATCTGTCACTGATAACACATCGTTAGTTCTTGTGGATCTGGAGTCGCGGTGAGCATGCTTACGTTATCTCCACCTCGACGGGTTTTGATCCAGCAGCATGATCAAAGATTGATGGCTCCACGCTAGGGAAAGAAATAACCTCGCTCCATGTCTGATCTGTGCAGGTCGCAAACGTTAGTCTGAGAAGATTTCATTCATGTTAATGACTTACTCTGTCCTAGGACGTGTTTTGGATTGAATGGGCTTTGTGCAGTGTTAAATGTGAGTTTCGTAAAGTTCTGAGGTATCCGACCGTCGAACGTCAAGGAACACTTCTGAGACTGGAAAGGCACGGATGAGACATGAGAAACTCCGCCGAGAACGAGTGCAGATAGGAACTGGTTACGCTTCATCGTGAAAAGTTGCAAGTATGGTTGAATCAGGACTATCAAACTCACAATAAGAACTCGTTATCTTCTGGATACAGTCTTCTCCATGTTCATATATGAAAAAGTCACTCAATCGGGCCTACCATAATTCCAATTACAATAAACTACGTCGGAGCGTTCGGAGGGCTCTCAACAAGTCGGGCCTAAATCTGGATCGGCATACTAAACCTTGTTGATTTAATACTGCATAAAGCAATCAATACATTACTATGTAGGGTACTGCTTTACTTACATTTTGGCTCAAGTCTCCGGGCTACCTGATTCGAGTTTTGGGGGAACCACGGAGATTATCCTCCGCACGCGCTAGGTGGGGATTCAACGCAATCGAGCCTGGTGCGACAACGGTTCTTTTCGGCTAATTTTGGTTCATCTTACTCTTTTTGCTGGCTTTTTTAGATGTTTTTCCAACCTTAATGTGTTACTGTACACGGGAAAATTATGGGCTTTTTGAGCTACCCGCTGAGAGAGTACAAGGCTCCCTATTCGAGATACCGGTGGACTAGTACTCAGGTGCGTGACCACTGGGGAGGCCCACTATTGTATGTTTTTTGTTCTTTTTTGTATTTCAAGACGGCCCTGTGTGTGGGATTATAGATTCAGAGATGATTTTGTCAGGCGACATCGGGTAGGGACACACTGGAGCATTTGGAATTTACATGGCCTCACGACGCCGACAACTCCAGAAAACCAGACTGTGTCAACTACGGCGGACTATTACGTGCCGGAGGTCGGAAACCAAAATCCCGAAACCTACACATGAAAACCAAAACCCAAACCTAATATATTATTCAATACGCAGTTAGTACAACGTTATATAAGTAATATTAAATATTAAATTATGTATTAAAAGAAGTTATTTGATTATTAAACTCTGTTTATAATTTAGAGTTTCTTCTATATCCTCAACTTATTAATTTAGTAAACTAAAATAGACAACTACTAACGCCTATAATCTATAATAGACTATTACAGCCTATTACTAGCTAATAGCCTATCTTAAGGTAAATATTAGTTGTAGATCTAGCGTATAGGCCTATAATAGAAGAAATCTAGAATATTAGGGTAAGGTCCTTCTATATAATAGTAACCCTCTTAGTATAGATTATAGCGAGATTTCTAGCTAGAAATTGTATTAGCCTATTATATAGACTATTACAATTAATATTACTTACTACTAAATATTATAACAAGGTAGTCCTCTACAGCAACCTAAATAGTATTAATTGTAGCTTGTTGCTAGCAAATATTATTTACTGCGCCTACTACCCTAATATTAGGAATAATACTAATATAAATCTCTCGAATAAGGTGTTTAAATAGCGTAGGTAGAATTAAAAAACTAATTAATTTCTAATAGTACTTAATTTCTTAAAGTATAGTTACTAAGTTATATATATTAGCAATAAACAATAGTATAAATAGTAAAAACTTATAGCTAGACTTAGCCTTAATAACCTTTTTATAACCTTTAGAGGTACCTCTATATATAGGCGCAACTCTTTTTTTAAAGTTATAGTTAACTAGTTTATAGAGATTTATAACTATTAATATTAGTAAATATATACAAGATAGGCTATTACAGGCTATTACTATTAGTAGTATTACCTATTACAGCTTATTTAGTCTTAGGTTTCCTAGGCTTTAGCTTAGGTTTTAGTTTAGGCCCCTAGAGGGCTGCTAGGCCTACTAGTAACTTGCGTACAACCTTTAGCTTATAGGAGCCTTTGAATATAGGAGCTATAATTAGATCTTATATATACTTTGTAATAGTATAGTAATAGTTATAGTTTAGTAGGAGAGTAATTTAGGTATATTAGTATTTGTAAGTAGATACTATAGGTATAACTTAGGATTTATACTAAGAAAAGTAGGTCTATTATAAGTAAAAGTAGATTTATAC